>JASANB010006831.1:0-46652 GCA_030248155.1 Sabatieria punctata
CCATACACAAACCGTACTCAAAATGTGTATTTTTGTGTATGTGTATTTGATCAGCAAAAGTCGATAAAATTTCGAACAGAAACGTAAAATGTCCATGTTTTGCTGTAGTAATAAACAGTAGATATCCATATAAAGCCTTCAAATGGCCTAAGTAACTCGATTTCAAAGCTATCCAAGGTTTCGAGCAGCAGACATTGAGAGATTTGATTTTCCTAGCATTTCTGACTGAAAATCTACCAAAAAATTTGCACTTTCACTACAATACACATACACAAATATACACAAAAATACACATTGTTTTATTGAATGTGTATACACAAATTACCATACACATCTGAAAGTAAATGTGTATACACATACACATACACAAACAGAAAATCCAATACCAAACAACAGTACCGCTACTGTACCAAATTCATACCAGAATCATACCAACCAAATTTATAATGAATTAGCTAGTACTATAATATACCATATCAAATTCAAATCGCCAAGTTTATACCATACCACATCAAATTCAAAGTTTGAATTGGTAGGCATCCCTGGCCATACCTGACTTCCTTCAAACTTACGTAAACATTTAACAACTAAAAATTAAGGCTATTAGCCAAATCTTGTTGTATGCCTATTTTCAATCATCAAACACATTAGGTAGGTAGCAGCGTGTTGACAAACCGTCCAAAAGATGAGGAAACAAGCGAAAATAGTATAATATTTTGTAGGACCAACGCCAGCCCCAACAACTACAACAACAACAACACCAACAACAAGAGCGCCCTCTGGCGGCTGCGGCAGGACTCCGATCGAACCGATTGGAGATGTAGCTGGAATAGTTGGAGGTGTGATAGCTCGGCCCTACTCTTGGCCCTGGCAGGTCAGACTGATAATAGCCTACGCCAGCGGAGGTAGGTAGTACAGCATTGTTTACGGTACCGGTGATACCGGTTCCTTGGTAGCGATACCCTGTATGCTACGGTACCCACCCTCATGTTCGGGGAGTGCGGTAGCACCGTGTTGCTGTACTTACGTAGGTATTTTTAGCGATACTTCCCGTCCCCATGCTTAGGTATTTTAGGAAATACGTACTTACTTGTACCAAGGTAGTTACGAAAATAATTGACAGACCATACATGTAACAGGGGGTCTGGGGGGGCTGCCCCCACCCGACTTAGGCCAGCCCCCCCCCCGAGACGATTTCGCCGACCCCCCCTCCGATTTTTCTGGCAAGTAAATTTTTGAGCAAATTTTTGCAATTTTTTAGAATTTCAGACACAAAAATTGCCAAAATCGCCTGCAAAACAGTACTTTTTAGCTGTATTTCAGCCCAAATTAGCGATTTTTAGCAAAAAATTGCGATTTTTTCCATTTTTGAGCGTTTTTTAGTGCCCTACCTACAGTGGGAAAATATCGAAATTTTCAAAACATATTAATATAACTATACATATATGTTTTTCGCCAATCAAACATATAAATAACACATATAGTTATATGTTTCTGAAAATTGAATATGCACATATTTTTAAACATAAAACATATTTGTGTAAAAGTCGCTTATCCCTATGTTACACACCGCTTTCAAAACTATCGGCAAAAAAGACGTTTGCCGATAGGTATCGGCAAATTTTGAAATTCAAAATTAGCCGATAGTTTTCAAGTGAAATATTAGCCGAAAGAAAATTGTGAAAAATTTGCCGAAGAAAATTCAATTTTAACCGAAAGAAATTGGAGATAGCCGAATGTTCGGCAACTGAAACGGCAACTGAAAAAATTACAAATAAATAATAAAAATATAAATAAATCGAGGTGCAACATATGTCTAATTGAATGGAGAATGAAGTGGAAAAGTCAAATGATAAGTGCAGATGTTTCTTGATACATGCTTCTTGTATGTATGTCTGTTTTAGAGATGGAAATGACAACCGAACAATGATTTTACTGGTCATCCAGAGGTGGAGATTATGGCAGAACGACACTTTACTGGTCATCCAAATAACATTTCAACCAGCACGTACACACAATAAAACAGTGTGATTTTGCCCGCAAACTGGTAGCCTGGTCATCGTCAACCTTGCCACCATCATGCAACCAAGCATTTACTACAGAGCCAACGCCACTCCCTTACAGACATGGGCTAGAATTCATCTGAGGGGGTGGTAAATTTTCAAATACTGAGGGGGGTAGCTGCGGCTGATTGGGGGTTGAGGGGATGGTAAGCAAAAAAGAGCAGAGGTAGCAGAGGGGGATAGGTCAGAGCCTGAGGGGGTAAACCCATACATGGGCCGGAAAAATGGGTCGGGGTAGTCAAAATCCGAAAAGTTGGGTGTGGGCCTGCCGGTTTGGGGGGCCACGGCGATTTTGGTGGGTGGGGTCAGGAACAAAAGTCGGCTTCATGTGGGTGTGTGGGGTCGTTTGGGGGTCGAGCCCAAGTGGGGGTGGGCAAACCCCCAGACCCCCGCGGCCCATGTATGGGTCAACCCCTCAGCCCCCTTTTGACCATGTCTGCTCCCTTTATAAATTCATTGATGTTTCTCAGATTAGAACTTGTCAGTTTTGGCGATTCGACCTAAATTGTATGGCTTACCTACCCTTATTTTGGCCCAACTGCAATATCCTTACACGGCCACCCGCCCGCGCCCAGAAACACCTGCATTTTACACTCAGTTGTTGCCCGGCCGCCCTGCCCGCGCTTGCTTAATAATAAACCCGCAATTGCTTCAGTTCCTTTAAAGTCAGACCCACCTAAACCGACGAGTGTGCTTGATTCAATACCTTCATCAGTCAGGCACTTAACGCCGTTTATGGTACCGACACCATATAAGGTGCCGGTACCATATATGGTACCACCACAGTCGCCGAACGTGGGGGCACCATATATGGTACCACTACCCTCGGTACCGGTACCATATATGGTACCGGCACCTTATATGGTGTCGGTACCATAAACGGCGTTAAGTGCCTGACTGTTTATTGCATTGTTGTGTCCAGTACATGGCATCA
Organism: Sabatieria punctata; assembly: GCA_030248155.1. Taxonomy (NCBI): domain Eukaryota; kingdom Metazoa; phylum Nematoda; class Chromadorea; order Araeolaimida; family Comesomatidae; genus Sabatieria; species Sabatieria punctata. The sequence continues at coordinate 2,998 of JASANB010006831.1, forward strand.
AGCACAAGAAAAACTGTATAAAAACTATGTGCTTTCCTCTTGCAAGTGTTTCACAAACGTTTGCCAAATGCTGCCATCACGGTTATTATAGTTTTGTCGGTAAAAGAACTCAGCCAGATGGGCTGCATGTCGCTCAAACGACAGAAGCCCATGCATTCGGGCCACTCGTTGTTTGACTAGTCCTCAACCCCCTCCTGGCGGGAAAAAACCCTACCCATTTCCCCAGGCGGGCCCGGACCTGTTACACTACGTGTGCTGGTATTTATAACTCCATTCAGAAACTAGCCTGCGAAACTTGGGCGCCAGATTTGCATAAAAAGTCGCCAACCCCATCCCTGACCGTAATGATTAGTAATCTTTTGGCGAACCCCCCTCCCCCTCATGCCATTACGTAATTTGTGCACGCCCCCTTACCAGCCCCTCAACCCCCCTTCGGCCACCGCTACCCACCCTTGCCCCCCAGTATTTGAAAAATTACCAAAATACCAACCCTCAACCGAGATGCTAGCTCATGACTATTTTCAAGTGTTTCCAAACGATTATCAAATGCCAGATCACAAGTTCCTCTTTTCCAAACAGGCTTTCGTCCATCTCAACCTCAAGTTCACGTAAAGGCCGCCGCCATAGATCCAAAATGAATATTAGCTGCTTGGAAGGGTTTGACCATTTATGAGGTAACCTCCGAACCCCCTAGTACAGGTACTGTACGTACAGTACGTATGTATGTCACAGTCACAACAGTCAGGACATGACTATCGTCTCATAGTAAACCATCTGTGGTAATCGCATTAACCGCTTTCTCATTGCTGGATAGATTAGGGCCAACGCTAATGACAACATTTGACTTATAGCACACAATCGTCAGCTTCGATTATGCGTATGAGTGTTACGAGCTGTTTGGCCTTTCTTATCAGGGAGCAGAGCAGCGCGGAAACAGAAAAAGAAATTTCTTTTGCTACGTACATGTCTGCCCAACCGAAGTCAAACCCTTAAAATATCTGCAAAATATTGTTTCGAAAGAGAACTAAGCTAGAATGACAAAATCATATGTAGCCACCAGCCATCACTTGCAATTTTCTTTAAATTACTGTTACCGATACTTCTTCTGTCAGAAAACCTTGCAAGGCATCAATTTACAATCCGCAAGTAAAATAGAATTTTAATTTTAATTTAAATTTTCAAAGTATTTGCACTTTATTTGGCGAAAAGCCCAACCAGCCGCCATCCGCCTACCCGCCCAGTCAGCCAGCCAAGCCATCAGCCGCCCGCCGGCCTACCCGCCTGCCAGCCAGCCACCCGCCCGCCCACCGGCCCACCCGCCAGCCAGCCACCCGCCCGCCGGCCCACCCGCCCCGCCAGCCAGCCACGCATCATCTATACATAGTACTGAAGAGACAATTAAAGTTTTTCTGGTTTGCCATCACTTACCTATATGCATCTGTACTGAAATGCTCCCAGCGCATTGAATTGTTTCTGCTGCTAATTGTTGGACCATCAATTAACCTCAGTTCAGGTATGTACCATTTGATACGTTCTGACATGCATGTAACAGGTCATCCGTCTATGGAGGAGGGTGTGTTGGGGGTTCTGAGCCCAAATTTAGGGGTCAGTGTACTGAAAACCAGTAAAAATCAATTTTTGGCTAAACGTCGCACCGACAAAGCGCTTATTTGGGCTCAATTCAAATACAGCTACAGTAAATAGCGGTGTTTCACTTGTAATTTTTCGCATCTGAAATTCTAAAAAGTTGTAAAAATGTCCAAAAAATATTTGTAGAAAAACCGGAGGGGTGGAAAAAATCTTCTGGGATATTTGATCGAAGTCGGCGGGAGCAGACCACCCGTTATACATACTGTATGTATTGTTGTTGTAACTTTTTGTCCTTTCGGACTAGGAGTAGCCAACTGCTATAGAGCAGGAAGAGACACAAGGTCCGGCAGCCTCCTTAACAACAACCCTCCCCTTTTTCTGTCGGTGTGTGCAAGACAGCTAAGGTTTGGTCCCCATTTATCTACTTGCCATTGCTGACTTTCGACGGCCTGGGTTGGGCTTTGTGTCGACTACTTCCCATCGCCTCGACAGGTTTCGAACCCACAAACACACCGCTTCCACGGGTGCCGGGGCCGCCGTGACACACGGGATAGCGTAAACTACCCATGGCCAAGACGCGACTGTACATGTATGTATGGGTGGTGGTGCCCATACATGTACTAGGGGGCTTTGGGGGGTTACCCCTACTGGAAAGGCCAACCCCCATCACCCCCCGAGACAGGTTAAGGGACCCCCCGCCCCGACCCAAAAATACAAGTACCAGTAGTGCTCCAGTGCTAACAAACTGGCTCAGAAATCACTAATTAGCCTCAAAATTCGCTTGAAAAGCCTTTGGAAACCGAATTTTGCGTTTCCACTGCTGATATTTATGAGAAATCGGGGTTTTTGGAAGCCATTTTTGTCATTTTTTGCTTGTTTTTAGCTCTAAAACGCTATTTAACAGCTTAAAATAGCGATTTTTAGCGTCCTTACTGAAAAAACGTGCTGAAAACGCGTTTCCAGGCGTTTTGGAGCTTTTTAGACCCCCTCTGGGCGAAACCTCCTTCCACAAACACTGATTTCTCTAAAACATCAGCAACGGAAACGCCAAAATTCGGTTTCCAACATACATACATGGGCCGGAAAAATCCGGAGGGGGTCTGCAGATCCGGGGGTCCCGGAAAAACGTCCAAAAACGCTTATTTTGCCTTAAATAAGCGAAAATTTTCGGGGGCGGTCGGGGAGGGGGGTATGGCCGGTCGAGGGGTGATATCGGCCGGCGAGGGGAGGGGGTAAACCTGCTTTCCCACCGCGACCCATGTGTGGTTTCCAAAGGATTTTCAAACGAATTTTAAGCTAAAAATTAGCTACTGTATTTCCGAGCCAGATTTATTAGAAGAGGAGCCGCTTCCAGTACTTGCATTTTTCGGTTGGGGGTCCCTAAACTGTCTCGGAGGGTGAGGGGGTTTGGCCTTTCTAGCTAGGGGGTAACCCCAAAGCCCCTAGTACATGTATGCCCCGGGATACTCTACTGGTCAACCCCCTCTGATTTTTGGGACGCAATCTTTGTAACAGTTTTTTCGCAGTTTTATTTCGCAGGCCAACACCCCATCACCCCCGAGACAGGTAAGGGACCCCCGACCCAAAAATACAAGTACCAGTAGTGGCTCCAGTACTAACAAACTGGCTCAGAAATCACTAATTAGCCTAAAATTCGCTTGAAAAGCCTTTGGAAACCGAATTTTGCGTTTCCACTGCTGATATTTGTGAGAAATCGGGGTTTTTGGAAGCCATTTTTGTCATTTTTTGCTTGTTTTTAGCTCTAAAACGCTATTTGCCTGCTTAAAATAGCCATTTTTAGCGTCCTTACTGAAAAAACGTGCTGAAAACGCGTTTCCAGGCGTTTTGGAGCTTTTAGTCCACCCCGTCTGGGCGGAACCTCCTTCCGCAAACACTGATTTCTCTAAAACATCAGCAACGGAAACGCCAAAATTCGGTTTCCAACAGACGGTCGGGGAGGGGGTATGGCCGGTCGAGGGGTGGTATCGGCCGGCGAAGGGTAAGGGTAAACCTGCTTTCCCACCGCGACCCATGCGACGCAAAGGATTTTCAAACGAATTTTAAGCTAAAAATTAGCTATTTCCGAGCCAGTTTTATTAGAAGAGGAGCTGCTTCCAGTACTTGCATTTTTCGGTTGGGGGTCACTAAACTGTCTCGGAGGATGAGGGGGTTTGGCCTTTCTAGCTAGGGGGTAACCGCAAAGCCCCTAGTACATGTATGCCCCGGGATACTCCACTGGTCAACCCCCTCTGATTTGGGCTGGGACGCAATCTTTGTAACAGTTTTTTTCGGAGTTTTTACAAGAGCAGAGACGAAAATTGCCAAATTACCTGTCAAACCGCGAATGATTTTTAGCTGTATTTGAGTGCAGCCCAGATTAACGTTTTTTAAGCTACATTGTACTTTTAGTCCGAAACGATGATTATACAGTCAGGCACTTAACGCCGTTTATGGTACCGACGCCATACAATGTATAAGGTGCCGTTCAGATTTCGTAGGATATATGGTAGTGGTACAGTACCATATATCGTACCCGCACCTTACTGTATATGCTACCGTGACAATAATGGTACCGGCACCCATGGCCATGGGTAGGGGTATAGTCGCCAAACGTGGGAGTACCATACGGTACCGGCACCTTATATGGTGTCGGTACCATAAACGGCGTTAAGTGCCTGACTGTTATAAGCGATTTCAGAGTCTGGCTGCTAATGGAATTTTGCTTAAAAAATTACTTGCCAGAAAATCAGAGGGGGGGCGAAAAATCTTCTCAGGGGGTGACGTTCGTGGTGTTTGTTCTAGGTTGGGCGGGGGCAGGCCCCCGGGCCGAGTGTTACATGTATGTATGACCCGTGCAGGTCTCTACCACCGGCCCAAGACTACCAGTACTACATACTAGCAGAGGCTCCAATACCAACCAACTGGCTCTGAAATAATTAATTTTTGGCTTCAAATGCGTTTTTGATAGTGGAATTGACCGTTTTCGGTGTTATTAAAAGACACATTGCCTACAGATTTTACTAAAAGCAAGCTCAAAATGGCAAAAAAGTCTTGTAAAAGTAAGAGATTGTTTATTGATGTCAAACGCAATTTGGCTGCTTAAAGTTATATTATTAATTAATAAGTGCTAAAAACACGTTTCCAGCCGTTTCGGATCTTTGCTTGCACCCCACCCCCATACAGATCCGAGCCGGGAGAGGGAGTGGGATAGGTGTAGGTGGGCGCAAGGGTGTTTCGCCCAAGTGGTGGGCGTTTTTTGGACTTTTGTCGGACCCCAATGATACTACCTCCACACACTCCAGATTTTTCCGGCCCATGTATGCATCAACCCTGGTATATGTATGCCACCTCCTCACGGCCGCTACCCCTGGGCACTGTTTCAAGCGTGTTACTGTACCAGCTAAGGCACCACCATGACAGCAGTCGTACTCTCAGTGGTACCATAACGGTGCAAGTGAACACATCCCCAGGGCCAAAAATTCTGGAGGGGTTGGCCTGAGTCGGGCACAGAGATGGAGGCGGTTGACCAATTTTGCAAAAAAGTTGGCAAAAAGTGCTAATTTGGGTTAAAATACAGCTAAAAAGTGCTGTTTTAGCAATTTTAATGTGACATTCTAAAAAAAATTGGAAAAATTTGCTGAAAAAATTACAAATTGCTGTACTTGCCAGCAAATTGTTGGGGTCGGAAAAACCTAAGGGGGTCCAGATCGGAGGGGGTTCCTGGAAAAGTCTGAGCCTTAGGGGGTTCTGAGCCAAAACTTTAGGTGCGGGGAGGGGGGGTTGGGATTACATGGGCCGGAAAAAACTGGAGGGGGTCTGCAGGTCTCAGGGGGTCCAGGAAAAAGTCCAAAAAACGCCTATTTGGGCTAAAATGCAGCTAAAACATACACGGACCGGGGTGAGGGTGGTTTACCCCTCTCGCCAGCCAATACCCCATCCTCTCCGCCCATACCCCTCCCCATCCCGTTTCTGGATGGAGAACATTTTCGCTTTTTAGGCGTTTTTTGGAGTTTTGTGGGACCCCAGGGACTACAAACCTCCACACCCCGTCCGGATTTTTTCCGTCCCATGTATGGTTAAAAAGTAATTGTAGTGTATCCAATTCAAAAATTTTAAAAATTTTTCAGACAAAATAACTTGCTGGAAAGATCGGAGGGGGATCGGGAAAATCTGTGGGGATATTCGGTGGGTCGGGAAAAAGGGGGTCGTAAAACCCAAATGAGGTCAAGATCAGAAGGGGTGCCTGGCAAAAGTCTGCTGGGGACCCCACCGGCCCCCTGTTACATGTACAATGTATAGGCATTTTGTCAACAGTCCGCAGCCAGACAGTTATCAAAGCACGAAACATACGAAGTAAATAACATTTTTGCACAATACAAGCTAATAAAGAATCACTGTTGATTCATTCACTAAGCGTAAGCTTTTTCAATTGCACAAAAGTAGCACTATTTCGATTACAACAATCCAGGAACCCCTTTACATTATTTACAGTATATCAAGGGGGTTATACCACCAATGCACTTAATAATTAATTTATTAATAAGTTCATGAGTTACGAAACATGCTGTGTCTCTTGTTGCATGCTTTCCTTTTTTTCATAAAAACTTGAATATACGTGTGCCTCCTGCGCGGTTCAAACCATTCCAAAAATTAGACTGCGTTGACATGCAAAAGTACAAAGTGTTGTGCTTTCCCCGTTGTCTACCGAATTGTACTTCTCTTCGGATTTAGTTGTCCTCCTATTGCTCCTCTCGCTCTGCTGATTGCTCGCGGTGCCAAGGCAAACAGCAACGGGGTGTTTACTTCTCAGTAAACCAACTGGGATACAACAAGCCAGCTATCACAGCTAATTCCTGGCTACACGCACTCGACACCCAGGAGAGAGTTTGGGGCGAACCGCAAGGCAGACCCACAGGAAGAGAAGGTGAAGTTTAACACGGCGCTCTCCCTGCCCTGCGCTTAGCCGTATCACGCATTCTAGGTCAATCGGGCGAAACCGACACCCCTATGCACAGTGATAGACAGCTGACCGAGACAAAGAGCTACAGTATGTGCTCTGCATGCGAACAACCAATACACACTGACAGGGGCGGCCAACAGAACAGACAGGGACATGTACTTACAGGCTCGTACATATGACAAAGTAGGGTATAAAACAAATCGTTGCTGCCAATTAGCGGTTTATCAACGTCCATTATCATACATGTAACAGGTGCAGGTCATCCGGTTAAGGTGAACGGGGTTAGGAGTTTTGTGCCAAAACTTTAGGTGAGGGGGTTGGGATTACATGGGCCAGAAAAAACTGGAGGGTGGTCTGGAGGTCTCAGGGGGTTCAGGAAAGAAGTCCAAAAAACGCCTATTTTGCCTTGTGATATTTTTCTCCCTTGGGAGAAATCGTCGTAAGTAACTAATTTGGGCTAAAATGCAGCTAAAAACATACATGGACCGGGGTGAGGGGGGTTTACCCACATCGCCAGCCAATACCCCATCGTCGGCCGCCCATACCCCCTCCCCATCCTGCTTCTGGAGGGACAACATTTTCGCTTTTTAGGCGTTTTTTGGACTTTTGTGGGACCCCCGGAACTACCTCCACACCCCTCCGGATTTTTTCGTCCCATGTATGGTTAAAAAGTAATTGTAGTGTATCCAATTCAAAAATTTTAAAAATTTTCAGACAAAATAACTTCAGGCAAAAATCGGAGGGGGTCACGGGGTCGGGAAAATCTGTGGGGATAATCGGTGGGTCAGGAAAAAAGGGGTCAGAAGAAAAAAGGGGGTCGGAAAATCCTAATGGGGTCAAGATCGGAAGGGGTGCTTGGAAAAAGTCTGGTGGGGACCTTACCGGCCCACTGTTACATGTATAGGCATTACGTTTTAGACAGACAACAGCGTTCTTTTCCAAGACGTATTCTGGACAGATGAATTTCACACAGATCTCTAAACCCAGACACCTACCAAGGTCATGAGAGTCGGCAGCCCGACAGTCTTCAAAGCCCGAAACATACGAAGTAAATAACATTTTCTGCATAAACCGTACAATACAAGCAATAAATAATCACTGTTGATTCATTCAGGCAGCAAAACCGTTGACGACACAAATCAGCACTCACAGGAATCACCGACGCAGAAGAGAACCGTGAAAGCGGTTAGTTGGGTGGTAAGAAGCTGAGAAAATAGATATAGAGCTATTTATTCTTCTTATTTTGTTTATTTTTAGCCCCCAATTCAATATGCATCATCGACTACATCAACCGCGTCGCAGACAGAGACGAAAACATTCGCAAACAAAGAAACACAAACAAATGATGTTTGATATTACTTTTCTGTGAATAAATTTTGTTTGCTTTCCATCAGTCTTTGTTTCTTCTTTTTTTTATTTTTTTATTTTCTTGGGCTATTTGCCGATAACGATAAAACTATCGGCAAAAAAATTGCCGATAGTCGGCCAGAAAATTGCCGAACGTTCTACATTTTCAATTCAAACTATCGGCACTTTGCCGATAGGTCCAAATTAGCCGATAGTTTTTGTCGAAAAAATTTAAAACTATCGATAAAAACTATCGGCAAACGCGAATTTCAAGGTATCGGCAAAGCCACCTAAGTGGCAGGTGAGTTGCAAGGGGTTATTCACTTATATTTTGTCTTAATTTTCGATAATTCAAACTTGAGATTCTGAATTTCCTGTTTAAAACGGTTTGCAACAATTTAGATAGCATACTCAGATTCAATAAGTTTAAGTGAAAGTCAGATTTTGGAAAAGTTTACTGTCAAACAGCAACCAAAAGTCTTGAAATCATGAATTCCTATAGCAAAAATATGTATATGTTTCCAGAAACATATTGGCCTCAAAACATATAAATACAAAACATATTTGACATGCAAACATATTGAGAAACATAAACATATATGTTTTCCCAAAAACAAACATATTTATGTTTTAAAACATATACATAAAACATATATGTTTCCCACAGTAGCCCTACCCCCTCCCAAAATTTTTGCTCAGACCCCCCAACCCTCCTTCCCCATCGGCGGATGACCTGTTACATGTATGTGACAGACTGAGTAACATTTATTCCATAAGTCAATGAAATGCATACCATAGCATATTTTACTGTACCATGTTCGTTGGAATTGAATGGCGTTTCAGTGCAATTCTGGGTGGTAGGTAAACGTGCTCTCGATGGAGTGAAAACTTAATAAAAGAGAAAGAATAAGTTGAAACTTCACTTTTAGATTTAATGTTTAACTCATAGCATTATTTTAGCGGTTTTTCATCTGTGGTTCAGAGATTTTAGTGCGGTGAAGCAACTGGCTCTAGTCGATTCAAAGCCAAGCTACCAAACGGCATGCACATCTATTGCCCATCCCTAGTACATGTTTCCACCGCAGTCTCTGAACGTGCGGGCACCGATGAATGACGTTAAATGCCTGACTGTTTAAATAGGCATTTTCTCAGATAGGTCTTCTACACTATGTACTCTAATTTCAGAGAAATTCATTTGTGGGGCTTCTATTATCAGCCCGCATTGGCTACTGACCGCTGCTCATTGCAAATTGTAACTTTAACTCAAAGTTCGCAAGCACAGAACTATTTAAATAGATTATTTAGCAATCAGCGAGAGGGCCCTATCCAGTTGGAACAGACCACAGCCACCATAGGCACATTCAAACAAGATGGCTCCGATGGTCAGCCGATCAGAGTCGCGTCCTTCTATCACCACCCTGATCATGTCGATTACGATACGACAGGAAGAACCACTACCAATGATATCGGTCTGATAAAGGTAAAGCACTAATGCAATGTTTTGGTCAGGCAGAGCCAGGGATGTATGTATATTTTTCCGAAAAAACCTCGGTCTGTTTTTTTCAGTTTTTTCCGTTTTTTCTCAGCTTTTTTTCCAAAAATCACGCAAAAAACTGCAGCTCAAGTGTTTGGGTATCCATCCTAGCCTGGTTTTATGATTCTTAACGCTTCCTAGCGCCTTCCTGAGTCTTTCAGACCAGAAAATACACATGTACTGCACAGATATTAATAATCACGAAACAGGCATGAAACAGTGCCTGACAGGTTCCATCAATAAACGCTATATGCAAATTTTCTTGCAGCAGTATGCATTTTTGTTTCATCGAGCCAAATTTGGTCCTTTCTGTTGTTTTTTTGAGTTTTGAGTCAGTATGACCCATTATACATCGCAAAAGTCCATTTTTAACAGAAAAATGACATAACCACTTCGAAAAGACCGTACGCATATATGCGTAGCTTCGTGAGTACGAAGAACGACTTCGGGTAAACGAAGCACGACTTCGGGTAAACGAAGCACGACTTCGGGTAAACGAAACACGACTTCGGGTAAACGAAACAGTTTCGGGAGCTCCCCCCCAAGGTGACTGACCCATGCAACCCGAAGCTATGTAGTCAGAGGTAGTAGGGAGTAAGGTATAGTATCGGGTCACCCGAATAGCGGTTTCGGGTTACCCTAGAACCGAAGTACAAAAGCTGAACCAGAATATGCTTCGTGTAACCGAACCCGATTTTGCACAACCGAACTAAGGCCGAATACATGTCCCGATCTGAGACCCGAATCGTTTTTGCACACCTGAATTTAAATTCGAATTTGGCGCCAATTAGGTTGCCGCCGGAGCCGCTGCCTTGCCGCCGCTCACTTACTTCATTGTATTGGTTATGGTTTGCTTTCGTGCAAAGTGGTTGCGCGCGCCATGGCTGATGGTGCGGAAGACCTTCTGTTTCTGTAAAAGGGGCTGTAAAATTTTGAAAGTGCCAGGCTAAGAAAATTAAGCAAAATTTGCCTTAAAATGCGTTTAAAAGGCATTCCGAGCTTAAAATTAATAGAATTACAAGTTTTAGTAGTTTAAAGTGGGCTGCACTAGGGGAAAGTGCATGGCTCACGCTCAAAGGAAAGACACTACTTTATGTGCTACCGGTGTCATATCCGGCTGTGCCCCGCTTTTTGCGACTGGTCTTTCCACACCAATGTGGAATTCTTTTATGACGATCCTAAGTGCATTGGAACGGTTTCTGTGCTTGCAAAACAACATGCTGTAAACAGATCAGAACAGCACATTAAAGTGCTGTCATTGGCTAGGCTTTTACATGTTTCTTTTGTATTGCTAAGTACAGTGTACGTGTCTGCTTTTTTTTATAAAAGCTGCATAGCAGATTTTATAAAGGTTGAAGGATATTATATTAAGTAGGGTGGCCCAACCGAGGCAGGGATCGCCGAGATCCAGCTGAAAGGAGGCATAGCACCTAAAAACAAACAGCAAATGCAAATGTGCACAGATTGTTGTGTAATCGTCACCGAAAAACAGATAAATTCGTCCCAAATGATGGTTCGGTGTGTTAAAGAATTATTCGGGTCACCCCTAACTATTCTTCGGGTAACCCAAAAAATGATTTGGGTGACCTCACAATCTAGATTCGGGTTACTCTTAACACGAACACAAACTTGCTTCGGAATTTCGGCAGCAAAATCGGGTCCTGTGGGGCGGGTAAGAGATAGACTCGGGTCACCTGAACCAAGACATTTTTGTACTTCGGAAAAAAAATCAACCGAACCTTTCAACCCGAACCGAAGCTTTGGAAAATTGGGTCATTTTTGCTCACGAAGAACGACTTCGGGTAAACGAAGCACGACTTCGGGTAAACGAAGAACGACTTCGGGTAAACGAAGCACGACTTCGGGTAAACGAAGCATGACTTCGGGTAAACGACCCAGTTTCGGGTCAAACGGTCTTTTCGAAGTGGATAAATTAGCTCTTTTTAGCTTGAGTTTTACCGCGATTTATGTTTTTCCGACCCTTAGGAAAAAACAGGATTTTTTCAAAAAAAACGAAAAACATGCCGGGTAAAACATCCCAAGGCAGAGCCCGTTACACACATGTTCGGAGTAAAACGGCACTAGCCAGACAAGTTATTGGGCTTTTAGCTTGCAACCCCCATTACCTTCTCGGATAAAGTGCAACCAGTGTGTCTGCCGAAAGACGACAGTTCAGTGCTGACTCAAGGAACGAAGCTGACCGTAACTGGATGGGGTGCCACTCGAGGTAAACTATCCTCCAGAGGTGACGTCTTTGGAGAACTAGCCTTATCATGTTGCAGTGGGCGCATTAGGCAGCAATCAGCTGCGCCAGGTCTCTGTGAATGTGGTGGAAATGCCTGAGTGCAGCCAGAATTACGGTACACAACTGCCTGCCGACACTTCGCTTTGTGCTGCGGCGCCAGGGAAGGACAGCTGCCAGGTAAAACAGTGGTTGTTAGATGTGCACTATATTAACTTATTGAGTGCAGGGTGATTCCGGTGGTCCTTTGGTGAAAAAGGTCAATGGCAGATGGTACCAGTTTGGTGTGGTGTCGTGGGGACGCGGCTGTGCTACACCGGGGTTGCCAGGTATGAATCGTTCGTTCGTTCGTTCGTTCGTTCGTTCGTTCGTTCGTTCGTTCGTTCGTTCGTTCGTTCGTTCGTTCGTTCGTTCGTTCGTTCGTTCGTTCGTTCGTTCGTTCGTTCGTTCGTTCGTTCGTTCGTTCGTTCGTTCGTTCGTTTATGAGTTCCACTGTCCTTTCGGACAGCTCAGGACATCCCTCGCTCTTTTCAGAGCCCTTCAATGGGGTAGCCCTGTCTACAAACAACCCTCCCCTTTGCTGCCATTAGGCGCAACGGCAGCGCCGGTTCGATTCCCATTTACCTACTGGCCGTCACCGGCTTTAGGCGGTCTGGGTTGGGCTTTATGTCGACCTACTTCCAGTTGCTTCGACCGGTTTCGAACCCACAAACAACCGCTCTCACGGATGCCGGGGCCGCCGTGACACACGGGATAGCGTGCACTACCCGTAGCCAAGCCTGTTCTGTTCTTTTGTGGGTGTTGTTACATGCCATGCCAGCATGTGTGTACGTGTACAAGAGGTATCAAATGCTTCTTACAGCAAGTTTGTGTTTAGGTGTGTATGCGCGCGTGACCAACTACTGTAGCTGGATCGCTTCTATCACTGGAATCAACAGTCCTTGTGGCTGAGCAGTTCTGTACTGTCCAGTAGAATCGATTAGGGTTTTCGGTGATGGTTTGGCTAAATTGAAATTTATGTTATTACAACAGCTGATTCCTACTTTATTACTACAATATCATTAAATATAACTTTTTTACACCGCGTCAAGTTGTACATACATACAGTAGATGGAAACAACCACTTAGATAAGAAATTCACCTGGTGCAGGCAGCATGGGACGCTATTGTAAAAGAATCTTTGAAAACAGTGTGCTACACGCAAAAAGTAACATACTGTTAAGCTCCTAATAATAGCTCGGCGCTATTATTTTTTTCTAATTGCTTTTTTTGGGGGCGCCATTATTGGAGCGTGCAAGTTAATTATTTCTATGCTACATTGGCCATCTCAAGTATGCTTATTTTCTGAAAATACAGGATTTTTGTCTTAAACACAAGCAATCTTTATATGAGTTTTGTCTGACTAATGTTTGCAAGCTTAATCAAAGAAAATTGTCTCAAAGAGACAGTATTCTACATTGGAAACACGTACAAAGCGTTGATAGTAGTGCGCGTGGGAGCGCTATTATTAGAAGGACGCTACTATTAGAGCGTGCAGAGGTTAGTGTCCCACAACTGCCGAATGTTTTCTCAGAAAATCTGTAAATTGCTACGAACCGTAGTATCTCATGTTTTCGTGTTGGAAAACGCAAAGACTACGTATATGTCAAGTACGGTAGTTCGAAACAAACGGATCTAAGAAAATAAAAAATGTTGCACAAAACAGAAACCGAGTTCCTCGCACAACCAAGGTGCAGTTCCAATCCTAATAAACTTCCTCAGAAATCACTACATTTTTAGCTTAAATAGCCCAATTTCGCGTCTCCACTGCTGATATTAAAGAGAAATTGGCGGTTTAAAGCTCTTTCTGTCATTTTCGCTTGCTTTTAGCTCTAAAATGCTATTTGACAGCTCAATATTGCGATTTTCAGCCTATTTACTTCATAAAACGTGCCGTAACAACGCATTTACAAACGTTTTTGAGCTTCAAATTTTGGAACCCCGGACCCATTTCTGACGGGAAGCCCTCTTAACCCGCTCCTTCCCCAGACCGAACGGGACCTGTTCTGTTGCCCATATGATTAGGGCCTACCGTGGTTGTGGTTAGTCACTAGCGTTCTATTGTGTCTACATGCATAGCCATTTGCAATCCCAGACTGCGTGCAGTCATAGAAAGTAGCCTTATCAGCCGAGCCAAGGGGTTCGTTTCATTCGGCTCTACAAGAATCGACGCAGGCCGGCGCCCTGCCTGCCTGCTAAAGCGCTATATAGGCTATATTATCATCTTTTTTGGTTTCTTACTGCTGCCAGCCTGCACTGAACCAGTAATTCTCTAGTTTTTGATACCTTAACCTCTTGCAACATACCTACGCCATATGGCGTAGGAATCCATCCTATCGGGAATGGCTAACCCGACATGATAAAAATTAAGTGCACCTGTCGGCTGAGGCGTACAGCTGTCGGCTGAAACCATATCGGCTGAAGTTTAGCCGATATCTTAACCTATCGGCTGTAGCGTTCCCCCGTCATTTTTCGGTGCTTTGATGCTGTGGGCTCAGACATCGAAATGTAACAAAGAACAGTTGATTTATTTTGTGTAAATGCCATGGCGTATTATAAAGGTACCTGGCGAACACGTACAGTGCGTGGTAATTGGCAGGCAAAAATGGAACACAGTAGTGTGGGTTTGTATATTCAAATATACATATACAAATTTGTATATATATACAAATGTTTTGGATATACATATACATATACATATACAAACGGACTGCTGATGCAATATTCAATATACATATACAAACAGACTTGATATACAAACGGTTTGTATATTTTCATTTGTATATTTTTGCAGTAAGTAGTTTAGCACATTTTGGCCACTTTCGTATGGTAATTGAGATATTTTTACAGTTTCTTCGGGTGTTTTTGTATTTTGAGCCTATGTCTTCAACTTTTCCAGAACAATTTGTTAAATTCACGGTTTAGCCTCATCTGCATTAAGACCAAATAATATTCATCTTCGTTTTAGAAGTATTTCGCAATGAGTTTTGCTGTTTGAAAAGAAAAAAATGGAATACAGTAGTAGGTACGCGCAACGACGACATTGATAATCGAATCCCGCACACTTCCCTTTTCGTTTCATCCCAGTTTTAAACGTGTTATTATTTTTTCAGATAAACCCGTTCGGCCATTCTCCCTATGATGCGTAATAACGATTTCAGGGGCTATTTCTGCTTAAAACTATATCTATGTACGAGCCTAGTAGGCCTGAATCGAAGACTAAAGCCAGAACCTAAGCCTTAACATAGTAACCTAAAACTAAGGCGTGTACCTAAAGCGTAGGTTTGAATTTGTTGCTAGTATTTGTATTACTTAAAGATTTTCGACCACCGGTGACTTACCCACACTGCACAAAAATTTTCTTGATATTACAGATCCTAAAAAGCCTGAGTAGCAACAACATAAATTATAGCTGGTAAAAATTTTAGACTGAGGGCAGTATCACTTAATAGAGTTCGCGCCGGTTGGGAGAACTGCTGAAATCGGAATACACTCATGCAATTTGAGAATATTTGACGTTGGCTAGCCCTACAACGCCCTACCCTATGACAGTGACACCCGTCATGGTACCCCTAACCCACCTGGTTTGTCAAAATCATGCGTTCCAGCAGAAAATTTATAATATTCTTAATATACAAATATACAAAAAATATGCAATATTGAAATTTTGTTTGTATATGTATATATACATATACATATACAAACTAATGTGCATTTGTATATATACATATACATATACATATACAAACGAAGTAGGCATATATGTGCCCACGTTAGAACACAGGCATGACTTCACTTTCAAAAAATTTTCCAACTAAATTCAAATTTCAAACGCAACAACTCCGAAAACACTACCCAAGTTTCTTTCAAAAGTTTTCTGTGCAGCACTTTGGAAGGAAACGGGAACAGGCGGTCGGCTTGTTTAACTTTAGCAGCCCTCCATCAGACCGACTTTCTTTACCATAGAACATTTTTGCTAGAGAACTATCCATCCACATCCCATACATGATTCTGGGGACTTACACTCACTTTCCCTCTCTGCCGTCAGAGCCCTCTCGCTGGAAAATTTGGCGACTTTTTGAGAAAAATCGGCAATTTTACCGTGATTTAGCGTTTAGTAAATCGACCTACTCGTCCGTGACAACTCATATTCTCCAGATTTTCTGCCCCAATCCCTAATTCTTTCTCACCTGCGTAAAACAATCGTATTTCATCAGATGAGGCACATTGTTTAGCATTAGAAATGGCAAAAATTATAGTTTTTATTTTAGACAAGGAGAAAAAGAACAAATTACTGGTGTACTCCTCAAGAAACATGCCACAAAGAAATTATCGTTAGAATCTACATATTTTTAGTTCAGTATTTAGGTTTTTAGTTGATTGGCGCAAAACAGTTTCCTAGTTAAAACTAATTTTAGATCTAACCTTTAAAACTATAAAGCATTTCAAAAGGTCCGTCCCAATCCGTATTGGGTACTGGAGCAGAAAACCGCCAGATTTTCCATTTCTATCAAATTCACCGTGCAGAGAAAGCAGCGCAGAAAGCTGTAGGCTTTTCCAACCAAAACCATTAGATTAGACAATCTTGTGTTAATTGCGTACCAGCAAACGTTTAGCTATGCTTGAGCTTAGCTCTGACGCACAAAGGCCAGCCTATAAAAACGTGGAGTGCTGCCAGCTGTAGCGATTTTGGCGCTTGCACCAATTTTTAAACAGGCTGTCCTGGCGCTGGAGATATGTGGGGATTACATTGCATTACACTGCACTTAGTAGATATTATTGGGGTTCTTAAATATATGGCGTTTTTCATTTTAATATGAGCAAAATTTAAACAACAATTTTGAAGCAACAAAAGCTCAAATCGTTGTACAATCTAAACATCCTAATAGGCAATCGCGCAAAGATTCAAATGATAGTAAAATGCTTACAGCAGAGGAACGTCTTATTTTTACCTTTTATTTTATTTCTTTTATTATTTTTCTCTATCACTGATCCCACCGGGAGGAGAAAACCGATAGGATAGGCTATCGGCTGAACAGATTCCCCGCCCTATCGGCTGAATTGAAAAATCCTTCACCCGACACCTATCGGGTTTTGTTCCCCGTCCAATTGCCCCGATACCATATCCTATCGGCTGAAGCCTCTTCCACCGATAGGTAAAAATGACGGTATGTTGCAGGAGGTTAAACCCTAAAGACTCTTAAAAGAGGGAAAAAGTAAGAGCGCATTATTAGAAGTTTTACGGCAGTGTGTAGGTTTTTAAGATGAATGGGGACGGAGACACGTAGACTGTTGCAAACCAGACTTCTTTTATCTGGGGTCGGGTTTCGGCGCGTGCGGCCTCAGTGATTGATTGGACCTGCGTTAATTGCTGTTGATTCACTGTGCCCCAGTCGCGCGAGAGTTAAGACTGATCGGGCGTGTTGTGTGTAGCCCTCGAGTCCACTTGCAATGCCGTCGTGTTGTGTATGCGGAGAGAACAGAGGTATGTGGCTGATTTTCGGTTACTATTTGCTGTTTGTATGCGGAACTAGAGTTGACGATATAAAAGTACAGTAGCGTTTGGAATCTACATAATCGCCTGTAAAACAGCACTTTGTAGTTGTATTGAGCCAAAATTAGCGATTTTTTACGATTTTTGTCGTAAAATAGATTTTTAGTACTCAATCCCTCTCGTCTAGAATTTCGGCTCACAACCCCCTCCCTCGGCCGGCGCCCGTAGCTACAGCTTTTTTACAGAAAGTGCGGACGAGCTGGAAACTCACATATTGTCCGATCATTTCCAACTGTTCCGGTTCGAGTGTTTCTATTGTCTCGGTCGAGAAGTGAGCGTAAAGAAAGCAACAGAGGCTCAGCTGCGACTGCACATAGCTCAGAGTCACCCGGGCAAACAGTTCAAATTTGTTTGTGAGTCGTCCACCGAAGACGAAGAGAAGAGTCGTAGGACTCAGCAGATCCTTGAGGAGTCGCTTTCGCAAGTGAGTCAGTCCTCTTTAAAAAGCCTTCGATTTGATTGGCTGGTCAAAAAAGACCTATAAGATTTTTCTCCCAAAATAAATACATGTACGTAGATGGGCATACAGTACATGGGCCGGAAGCATTGCTTGGGGGTAGTCAAAATCTGAAAATTTGGGGGTGGGCCTGCCGGTTTGGGGGGGGGGTCGCGGCCGTTTTGGTTGGTGTTTTTGCAACCCCACCGTTGGTCGATTGTACTGTGCGGTGCGTTAGGTAATCGTCGGTTTTGGAAATAGTGAAAAGCCTACCGTATAGTGCTGTTTATAGTACCCCCTATTTATAGTACCCCGGGTACTATAAATGGCACTAAGTGCCGCTTATAGTACCCCGGCTACTATAAATGGAGACAGATTTTTATTCTGAAATGAGCTGTTATAAATACAAAATGTGAGAAAACACAGTATTTTTGGTGGTAAACCTTGTTTGTATGAAGAAAAACAGTAGATAATGCAATCATCATACGAGGTTCTGATGTATGTACATAACCTATTTTTTACATCAAATCGGTAATTTGAGCAAATAACTTCACATACTATTGTTAGTTTCTTATAGAGCATATTTCATAGGTGCCATACATTGTATATAGTACCCGGGCACTACAAATGGATTCAATTTTATTTTCACAAAACCCTAAGTGCCATATATAGTACCCGGGTACTATAAACAGCACTATACGGTAGTGTAGAAGCAAAGGAGGGTTTCGACCCATGCCCCACTAGCATACACGTAACAGCTCCGGGCCGACCTGGGGCAGGGGTGTAGGGGGGGGGTTCCTCAAGTGGGGCGTCGAGGGGGGGCTTCGCCCAGAGTTGGTCCAAAATTTCAAAAAGCTCCAAAACGTCTGGAAATGCGTTTTTAGCTCGTGTTTTTCAGTAAGGACGCTGAAAATAAATATTTTAAGCTGCCAAATAGCGTTTTAGAGCTAAAAACAAGCAAAAAATGACAAAGAGAGCTTCCAAAAACACCGATTTCTCTTAAATATCAGCAGTGGAAGCGCCAAATTCGGTTTCCAAAGGCTTTTCAAGTGAATTTTAGGCTAAAATTAGTGATTTCTGACCCAGTTTGTTAATACTGGAGCCACTACTAGTACTTGTATTTTTTGGTCGGCCGAGGGTGAGGGGGGTTTGGCATTTCCAGCAGGGGGGTAACCCCCCAACCCCCTAGTACATGTATGCCCACTAGCAAAGGTCAAACCGTACTGCAAAATTTTACGATAAATTAGTTTTCGATATTTTAGGCGGCTTCTCCTAGTCATTGCAACATTACCATACATTGTCGACCTTCTGCATCTAATCTTTCTGCAACCCCTACTGCTTCTGTCAGCCAAGCGCATGAACCAAAGTTTGAAGTTGTTGGAAAAAGTGTCAAAACTCAGCCAGACGGGCTGAAATTGAGGTACTGTAAGTACTGTACTTGTAAGTTTGGCCTTTCCAGCCAGGGGGTAACCCCCAAACCCCCTAGTACTGTACATGCATGATTATAACTGTTTGTTTGTTCGCTTTCAGCCAGCTAGCCTTCTGTAGTCCAGAGTTTAGGGCTTCTGCAAAAACTGATCCGAGTTTCAGACGTCAATTTTAAAGAAAGGTATCTCAAGAATTTTGCAATCTTTCCCAACTTTTGCGAGTTAACTACACAATCTTTATATGCCTTTCTTTACATTAATCTCTGGAAGGCAAACTTTCTAGCACAGCCAGTAAAAATCGGGCGGATTTTCGCTTTCAGTGATGGTAGAAAGTCCTTACCGACCCGACCCCACAGTTGCAGGTGCACCCAGTGCGGTCAGCTGGTGCCCAAATCGATAGTGGCCCAACGCGACCACGCGCTGGACCATTTGCGAAGCAAAACCAAGGTCACCAGCGATCTATCTCAGTTTGTCTTTCACCAACAACTCTTTTTCTATCGTCTGCTCACCCGCTGCTTTCCCCACTTTGCTGAACGTTTCTCTCAGCAGCAGACTGCAAACGCATCCAGTCTGACTCACTCGTGTCCAACCTGCTCAAAGAGTTTCTCCAAGATAAGGTCGCTCTATGCGCACATGAAAGGCAGTTGCTACCAGCCGAAGACCACCGAATTCAAGTGTCTGACCTGCAGGAGGGGCTTCGGCAGTTCGGCACACCTGCATCGGCACTACGACTCCTTGAATCACCACACTGAGAGCAGCAGACGCTTCCACTGTGATCTTTGCCGACGACCCTTCTACTTCCATTCACGCTTACTCAAGCATCATGTCACATGTCGTGGTCGTGCGGCTGAGGTATTTATTGTTTTGTTGTTCGTCTGCTGGGTTTGTAGTAGTTGCTGGTCCGCGAACAACTTTTACCTCCAACCAACAATTAATTAAATAGACAGAAGAATAATGACACGACCGCTCGCCAGGTAGCCAGACGGAGAGAATGACGAAAGTTCTAGACAACAAAGGGCGAGCGGGCTACTAATCACATAGCGCTACAACTACAATGTTTGGCGCGTACAAGGTTACGGTAGCCTTCGCGGTTGTACGTACAGCAAGTGGTGTGCATTTTCTAACTAGCGCAACTACACACGCAACGCCAAACATATCAACCACCTTCTTTCTTCTTGAGGCGGAAACGTCGGTTAGTAGTAGAGCCAGTCCCCTAGGCGGTCTGGCGGTTGACGATTCCGCTGAGGGTGGTGTCGTCGTTGTGGTCGCGGCTGAGCTGGTTCTGGCGCGGTTGCCTCAGCTTCGTAGACAGATGGTCCCGGCCGGTCGGCAACACGTTGCATGTTGCGCCCGTTCCACTTCTGCTTGTCAGATAGCAGGTAGTTGAATCTGCCGAGCACCTTCACAACCGTTAGCACTTTGTTGCTCCAGGGGCTGAGTCCTTTGGGCGTGTGAGGTCGTTTGGTGCGCACCTTCTGCCCAACAGCGAACAGTTGTCCTGAGCTAGCAGTGTTTTGGCTTGGTTGCTGTTGTCTTTGCCGCGGTCGCTTGTCTTCCCCTCCTTCCTCTTTTTGAGCCGTTTTGCGGGGTTGTCGGTAGACTTCCCAGCCCAATCGAGGTCTGCGTCCGAAGAACTTCTGCGCGGGGCTGAGCTCCTGGCCCTCTCGAGGTGTAGCGCGGAAGTGAGCGAGGGATCGCTGAAGGCCTTCCTCCCACGGTAGACTCGAGCTGAACGTCTGAATGTGGTGCTTGATGAATCGATTGAAGACCTCCACGAACGCGTTTTGTTGGGGAGTGTAGACAGGTGTTGTCTCGTGGATGATGTCCCGTTCTGTCAGGAAGTTGTGAAACTCGTCACTGACAAACTGTGGTCCGTTATCAGAGATTATTTTGGCTGGGTTGCCAAAACGAGCGAAGATCTCCCTGAGCCAGCGAATGATTCTGCTAGAAGTTGTGTCCTTCGTGCACAGAACCTCTGGGAACTTAGAGTAGTTGTCCACGAGCACAACGATGTTCTTCTGATGAGCAGGGGCATTATCGAATGGCCCTGTGATGTCGATGGAGAGTTCCTCCCACGGCTCCTTCGGTGTGTACAGATGCTGGCCCTGCAGGTGCAGCTTGGGTGCTGACTTAGCCGAGTTGAGACAGTTTCCACAGTCCCTGACGAAACGCTCAGCCTCAGTAGCCATTCCAGGCCACCAGTAGGTCTCTCTAAGCTTCCGTTTGAAGGCAACGATGCCTGGATGTCCTTCGTGAGCCATGGAGAGCAGATCCGGTCGCAAGACTTGTGGAACCACGATCTGGCTGTTGTCTCGGATGACGTATCCATGCTCCAGGGAGAGAGTGTCACGCAGCGTGTAGAAAGGCGTTGACAGGAGCTGAGGCGGCAGCTTCGGTTTAGCTGGCCACCCTCTGGTGCAGAAACGCTTCACAAGTTGTAGCTGAGGGTCCTGGTCCGTAGCGTTAGCAATCTTTTCGATGGAAAGACCCTTCTTAGTGGTGCTGCAGACTCTAGGCACGTCTGGCACCTTCTGCAGTCTGGACAATGCATCGGCCATGTAGTTTTTGCGTCCGGCCACGAATTCGACTGAGTAGTCAAAAACGTTGAGGCGATGCACCCAACGTTCGAACTTCTGAGATCGGCGCTGGTTGGTCTGCCGGTGCAGCAGAGCTTGCAGAGCCTGGTGGTCCGTGCGTAGTGTGAAGTGACTGCCAAGTAGGTACTTCTCCCAGTGTTCGCAGAAGAACATGGCAGCGAACGCTTCCCTTTCTGTGGTGTCCCAACGCCGTTTGGTGGGGTCCAGCGTGTGGTGTCCAAATGCCACTGGGTACTCCTGGCCGCAGTGCACTTGGGACAGCATTCCACCTATTCCATAGGCGGAGGCGTCTGTAGTCACGATGGTGGGTTTCTCCGGATCGAACATCTTGAGTTTGAGTCCTCGTTTGTCGCAGATCAGAGATTTGAGTCGATCGAAGGCAGCTTGTTCCGGCTGCTCCCATTTGAATTTCGTGTCTGCTCGGGTGAGCACACGAAGTGGTTCTGAGGCGTCGGTCAGGCTAGGAACGAACTTGCTCAGGTAGTTGATCGCACCCAAAAAACTCTGCACGTCCAGCTTGTTCTGCGGCCGTTCCATGTTGCGAATCGAGTCCAACTTGTGTGGATCCGGGCTGACCCATCCGTTGGCGATCACATGGCCCAGAAACGAGATGCTGGGTGAGGCGACGGTGCACTTGCTGAGGTTCAGTCGGAGATTTTTGGCATCCAACTTCTGTAGAACCAGCCGTAGAGTGCGGTCGTGCTCCTCTCGATTCCTTCCATAGACAATGATATCGTCTATGTAGGGCTGGCATCCAGGAATCCCAGCAAGCGTTTCGTGAACCAGCTTCTGGAATACAGCTGCAGAATCCTTGAGTCCCATGGGCAACTTGCGGTATGCATAGTAGCCCCACGGTGTGGCTGTAGTTGTTAGCAACTGAGACTCATCATCAAGCTCGATGTTGAAATAGGCCTTCCGCAGGTCTATTTTGCTGAACACTGTAGCAGCAGCGAGGTGCGTGTACAGCAAATCCTGGATGTTGGGTAGTGGATACAGCACTGGATCCACGTTTTTGTTGAGCGGAGACAGGTCGGAAGTGATGCGTACAGCAGTAGAATCGTCTGCTTTTGCCACCACGACCATTCCATGCACGTAGTCTGAGTGTGCGACCTTCTCCCAGATACCTTGCTCCTCCATTTCCTTGACTGCCTTCTCTGCAAGTTGCTCGAAGCGCACTGGAATGGAGCGAACTGGTTGGGCGGGTGGTACCCGCGCATCAGGTTTCAGCCGGATTCTGTGCTTGAATCCGGGAAAAGTGCCGATAGCTGTGCTCGTGAGCTTGGGAAAGCTGTGTAGCAGCGACAGCAATCCTGCTTTCTCCCAGGTCTGAGTATCCTTGGCAGCTAGCGTAGGAGTAGAGACGTCAGAGATATCTGCTGGTGGCGCGCTGCTGGCGGGAGCACCGTCGTTGACATCCTCTGGTGAGTTGGACTTGGTGACTGCGCGGACAATGCTGTTTTTGGCCTGGATAGTGATGTACACCGGATCCAGCGCACGCATTGCGTCCATGCCTAGTGTATTGGTGCAGGAATCACCAAACACGTACACGGACACGTTGGCAGTTCGTCCTTGGAAGAAGAGTTGTGCAGGAAATTGTCCTTCGATGGGCACTTCTGACTGGTCGAAATTGACGATCGGGTCAGCCGTTTGCAGTTTGGTGGCCCGGAAGTGCTTATGGAACACGTCCCGAGTGATGCCAGTGACATCCGAGCCTGTGTCGACCATCAAACGCAGTGGTTCGGCAGGAGCATCATCAGTAGAGGCGATGTGAACCTCACAATAAGGTGGTTGAGTGTGCAAAGCATTGACACTCTTCCTGCCCTTTTTGTGATTGCTGCGCATCTGGTGAGTGAGTCGACAGTGTTGTTTAGCCGGAGGGCGCGAGGTAGAGCAGGGGTTGCTCCTACAGACTCGCTGGAAGTGGCCCTCCTTACCACACTTCTTGCAGGTCTGACCGCGGGCGCGGCATCTGGAATCCCTGCTGTCTGCGTGAGAGGAATCTCCACAATGCCGGCAGACTCTCCTACCGGTTGGCTGGCGGTTGACTGAGGTACTGGGGCGTACCGGCGTAGGTCTGGGTCCTGTGTGCTGCGCGGAGCTAGGTCCCTTGCCCCGGTTGTACCGGCGGTGTGAGGTAGCGCTGATCTGCGATGACCCGGGTGCCATGTTTGCAGCATCCTTTTTGGCGCTCTCATCAGCCAATGCGAGGGCAGTGAATTTGTCCAAATCCACTGCGTCGAGGGCGAGCAGTTTCTCCTGTGTAGCACGGCTGTGTAGGCCGCGCACCAGTTGTATTGCTAGCAGATAGTCGATTAAGGTGCGTTCCTCGATGCGTCGTGTCCCCTGATCGACAGGGAACGTGCACTGCTGGATCAGAGTCCTGAGTACGCGAATGTACTCGGTGATTGACTGTGTAGACCCTTGTGAGTGCTGCATAAAGTCGAACAGGGCCCGTACCGGGTTGACAGGCCTGTAGAAAGTCTCCCGGGCGGCTGCCAGGAACTCCTCGAAATCGGCGTCTGGATCGGCATTGAACACAGGGTGACTGGCGAATTGGGGAAGCGCGGCTGTCCCCAAAAACGAGAGAAGAAAGTCGTTCTTCTCGTTGTCCGTCAATTTTGCCGTGTTGTCCCTGGTTGCATCCAGGCCGGTGAGAAACGCGTTGAATAGCCGCTCCCAGAGTGGCCATTTGAGAGGTGGATGGTCATCGACTGTCTGCCAATAAGGTTGAGGTGCCGGGATGTGAGCCCGGCGGTTGGACATCGCGGTGGTTGGTGCACGATTTCCTGTAGTTTCCGCGTTGTTTCCGGTAGTATCCGCGTTGTTTCAATTCGGCGCCCGCGATGGTTGAACGTTGCGGTACGGAGGCGCGGTTCCTTGTCCGGCGGGGCGAAGTTTACCAATTTCCAATTCGGCGCCCGCGATGGGTGAACGTTGCGGTACGGACGTACGGTTCGTTGTCCGGCGGTGCGAATGCTGCGAGTCCTCCTCCGGTGCGAACGCTGCGAATTCTCCTCCGGCAGGGACGAGTAGACACGCGCAGACTTCTCCTCCTCCGGCAGGAAATGCAGTAGACACGAGTAGGTGTCTCCTCCTCCGGCAGGAATGAAGTAGGCGTCTCCTCCTTCGGCAGGAATGAAGCAGGCGTCTCCTCCTTCGGCAGGAATGGAGTATAGGCGACTCCTCCTTCGGCAGGAATGGAGTATAGGCGACTCCTCCTTCGGCAGGAATGGAGTATAGGCGACTCCTCCTCCGGCAGGAATGAAGATGAGGAGGGGTACAAGTGAGTAAATCACAAGTACTGAGACCTCCTCTCCAACCAAATCAGTGAGAAAAAACGCCGACCGTTGGTGTTTGGGCGTCCTTCCTCTTCTGAGTTGAGAGCAGCCGCCGACCAGGCGTGCGTCCAAAAGTTGGTAGGTGAAGAAATACCGTCCTCCCTCGGAAATCGTCTTTTTCTTTCTTCCGCGATCGCCGAATGCCACCGTTGGTCGCCAGTTGTTTTGTTGGTCGTCTGAGGGTTTGTAGTAGTTGCCGATCCGAGAACAACTTTTACCTCCAACCAACAATTAATTAAATAGACAGAAGAATAATGACACGACCGCTCGCCAGGTAGCCAGACGGAGAGAGTGACGAAAGTTCTAGACAACAAAGGGCGAGCGGGCTGCTAATCACACAGCGCTACAACTACAATGTTTGGCGCGTACAAGGTTACGGTAGCCTTCGCGGTTGTACGTACAGCAAGTGGTGTGCATTTTCTAACTAGCGCAACTACACACGCAACGCCAAACATATCATTTATGACAGTCAGCCACTAAACGCCGTTTATGGTAGTGGTACCATATGGTACAGGTAACTAGGCTAGTGGAATCCTATACGGTACCCCTGCCTTGGTACTGATGCCTGTACAGTGCGTTCAGATTTCGTACCATAGACAAACATTGTATGGCATACATGTAGCTGGGTTTTCGGCTGGGGGGGGTTTTTTCCAGATCCAAAATAGGGTTTCAGCACTATTTCCAAAGGGGGTTTCAGCGACCTTTTTTTGGTGTCCAAAAGTGGGTTTTAGCGACCTTTTTTGGGCTCAAAACAGGGTTTTGAGGACTAAAAATCCGGTAAAAATCCTGTCAGAAGTGCAAAAATTCCCTATAAAACCCTATTTATTGGTTTAAAATGTGCAGAAAATCCTATTTTTTATTAAAAACGTGCAAAAAACATGTTTTTGCTTTAAAACATGCAAAAAAGCTCTATTTTACTCGACAGAATAGAGCTAAAATGCGTATCTGGAACCCTATTTAGAGATTTTGAAACAAAAATTAGGGCACTGAAACCCTGTTTAGGGTTTTTGAGACCCAAATTAGGGCTCCGGAACCCTATTTAGGGCTTTTGAAACCCAAATTAGGGTTCCGGAACCCTACTTTGGGCCTCCAGAAACCCTGTTTAGTCTCTGTGAAACCCAAATTAGGGTTCCGGAACCCTATTTGGGCCTCCAGAAACCCTGTTTAGTCTCTGTGAAACCCAAATTAGGGTTCCGTAACCCTATTTAGGGTTTTTGAAACCCAAAGTAGGGTTCCGGAACCCTATTTAGGGTTTCAGAAACCCAAATTAGGGTTCCGGAACCCTATTTAGGGTTTCAGAAACCCAAATTAGGGTTTCAGTAACCCAAATTAGGGTTTCGGAACCCTATTTAGGGTTTCAGAAACCCAAAACAGGGTTTCGGAACCCTATTTAGGGCTTTTGAAACCCAAATTAGGGCTCCGGAACCCTATTTAGGCTTTCAGGTACCCAAAACAGGGTTTCGGAACACTATTTAGGGTTTCTGAAACCCTAAATAGGGTTCCGGAGGCATTACTTTGGGTTTCTGAAACCCTAACTAGGGTTCCGGAACCCTATTTAGGGCTTTTGAAATGCTAAATTACGGTATATAAGTCTTGAAACCCTGAATTTTAGCAGTTTGTAACCCAAAATAGGGTTTCAGAAAAAAACCCCCCCAGAATTCGGCAGGGGGGGGTTTTTTTGCCGAAAATCGGGCCTGGGGGGGCTAAACCCCCCCAAAACCCCCCCCTCCTACATGTATGTTGTATGGTAGGTAGCAGGGATGTGAGGCGTGTTTTTCCGAAAGAAACCGGTTTTTTTCATAAGTATCAGAAAAAAAACATGAATTGCGGAAAAACTCAACCGAAAAATAGCAAAGTTATCTAATTATTCAGTAACAAATGCACTTTTGTTATGCATAATAGGCCAGACTAGTTCAAAACTGTTAGAAAAACAACAGAAAAGACCAAAATTGGCAAGATATAACAAATAGACAAAATGCTGCGAGAAAATTTGCATGAAGCTTTTTCTAACAGGACCTGTCTGTCAGACACTGTTTCATGCCTGTTTCTTGCTATACAGTATATGCGTGTAACACGTGTATTTTTGTTCTGAAAAGACTCAGGAAGGCGCTGAAAAGCATTAGGAATCGCAAAACTAAGACAGCATACTCAGAACTTGAGCTGGCGTTTTTTCCGTGATTTTGGAAAAAACCGAAAAAAAACACTGGAAAAAACAAGCCGAGGTTTTTCTGAAAAATATCTATCCCTGAAAGGTAGTGGTACCATACATGGTACCGGTACCCATGGCCATGTGTTGTAGGCATGCCTTATCCAGTACCATAAACAGCGTTAAGTGCCTGACTGTATGATATGGTATAATAATGTGCATTTGTAAATATACATGTTTTTATTCTTTTAGAATCACCGAAAAGCTGTATTGAAGAGGAAGTCTGCTCTGAAGGAGGCGGCATTTAAACAAGAGTGAGAGTTTTATTTGTTAACGTAAATTTCAAGCTTTGTACCAACCACACTTTTAGGCTGAAAAAATGTTTGAA
Organism: Sabatieria punctata; assembly: GCA_030248155.1. NCBI lineage: Eukaryota > Metazoa > Nematoda > Chromadorea > Araeolaimida > Comesomatidae > Sabatieria > Sabatieria punctata. Next base: position 30,596 of record JASANB010006831.1, read on the forward strand.
AACGCGCCAATTCCCTGTTACTGTTTCTAATTTGAAGGCAGTGTTGCACATTGACTATTTGGTAAAAGGTGAGTGAACCACATTTGTAACTGAGTCTATTCTATTAAGCTGGCTTTTGCCTGATTAAGGCGAGGTCCCGCCCGGTCAGATAGTGTTTTATTCGTTCAGTCCTAGGCGCGACAGTAAATGAGTTTTTTCTTCAAAACAGACTTAAAAAACTTGTCTAAAACTTCTAAAACAGAAGAAGGTTGTTTCTTGCCTGATTCTACGCGTAGTGTAGCGACGTACGTACTGTAGGTAGGCAACCGTGCGTTTGTTTTCTGTTGCAGCAAGTGATGGTGGCTGTATGGAACTGCCGGAGTGCCAGCAATGGATTACCCCACGAGAGTTCGTTATAAAGGCTGGACTCAACTGCAATAATGCTTTCATCGCTATCAGGTACGTAACACAAAGACCGCATGAAGACAGGCTACTGTTGTTTGGTATTGGATTTTCCGTTAGTGTATGTGTATGTGTAGACACATTTACCTTCGAATGTGTATGGTAATTTGTGTATACACATTCAGCAAAACAATGTGTATTTTTGTGTATATTTGTGTATGTGTATTGTACTGAAAATGCAATTTTTTGGTAGATTTTCAGTAAGTGATGCTAGAAAAATCGAATCTCTCAATGTCTGCCGCTTGAAACCTTGGATAGCTTTGAACTCGAGTTACTTAGGCCCTTTGAAGGCTTTATGAGGATATCTACTGTTTATTACTGCAGCAAAGACATCGAAATTTTGCGTTTCTGTTCGACTTTTTATCGATTTTTGCCGATCAAATACACACACAAAAATACACATTTTGAGTACTGTTTGTGTATGATAATGTGTATCGAATTTTCAATGTGTATGTGTATGTGTATACACATTGAGAAAACAATGTGTATTTTTGTGTATGGTAAATGTCGCTCAGACTCGTAAAAGAAAACCGCCGTCGAAGTTCGTAATTTAGCAGAGGGAAGAGTTGTTTTCGAGACGGGGTAGGGTGTACGTCCATGTTTCGTTTGTTTGTATAGTAGGTACTGTTTTTGCAGGTTCCATGGCAAGTCGCTATCTCAGTTACTGAGTGCTGGTGTCCTAGCCAAACAAAGCCGACACAGCTCAGAACAGAAGCGAAAGATTGGAACCGATTCCGAAAGTAGCCAGAAAAGCCGGCGAAAAAATTGGTACTGCACCAGTTGCGACCGAAACTACTATAGTAAGACCATATGGACCCACCTACTCAGCAAGCACACCGATGGAATGAGACCCTATCAGTGCGTTGTTTGTCACCAGAGCTTTGCCATCAGCTCTAATTGTCGAGTGCACACAAGAACGATGCATGACAGTGATGCCGAACCCAATTGTACCGTTGCCGACCTACAGCTGCGTCTGCGGGCACTCAAAACTAAGCTGATTGTTGATAAATCATTTGCTGCATGTGATGGATGAGAATAGAACTTTCTTGAACAGCTTTGTTAGTTTTTTGTTCAAATTGCTGATCGATAAAGGTACTGTTAGTAAGCCCGGCTTGGACTCATAATCGGTTTTTAAGCTGGAATTTATGGACTTGAACCTGATCCTGAGCCTGTTCTATTTCTTGAACCATGTCCTGTTTCATTGCACCACTCAATAGGTTCAAATTTTAAGTGAAAATTTGGGCAAAACTTGGTAAATTTTCTGTTGGATTGCGCAAAACTATTATAATTTAATTTATTGTTTTTACACCTATTTTCCAAATTGAATATACAGGGTGTGTCAAAAAAAAACAACCCAGCAGATTTTTTGCTGTAGCAACCGCAAATGTCAACCGATTTGAATGAATCCTGCTTTAAATGAAAGATAAATAAATTCTTGAACGAGTGGTGAAGCTTTTGTTAAGATACGATGCTTAGTTCCTGAGATATTTGCACTCAAAATCAAAACAGAGATTTTGGCAGTGAACAACAGAGATTAAAACAACCCAGCAGATTTTTTACTGTAGCAGCCGCAAATCTCAACCGATTTCAGTGAGTCCCATTTTATATGAAAGATAAATTAATTCTTGAAAGATTGGTGAAGCGTTTTTTAAGATACTACGATGCTTAGTTCCTGAGATATTTGCACTCAAAATCAAAACAGATTTTGGTAATGAACAAGAGCGATTTTTATTATTCTGTTGCACTTCATAATAAAACCGATTCCTACTGCTCAGGGCTAACGTAACGAGGTTTTTCTGGTGCCACACATGCTTGGTTACTTTATTTGTAAAAGTCTTGTTGCCCCTCAGCAGTAGGAATCCGTTTTGTTGTGAAGTGCAACGGAATCGCTCTTGTTCACTGCCAAAATCTCTGTTTTGAGTTTGAAGGAAAATATCTCAGGAACTAAGCATCGTATCTTAATAGGGCCTTCACCAGTCTTTCAAGAATTTATTCGTCTTTCATTTAAAGCAGGATTCATTCAAATCGGTTGAGATTTGCGGTTGCTACAGCAAAAACTCTGCTGGGTTGTTTTTTTTTGACACACCCTGTATATGCCAGAAAACTAAAATACTGCCCAGTAAAATCTGATTTGGGTGGGTCATCGCTCAGAAGCAAATGAAAAAGAAACTTTTTCACAGTGAACTGCCGTTTTCGTTGTTGGAAACAGGAACTTGGTTGAGTTTTCCTTGTAATAATCTATTGCAGACAAAAGCTTCTAGGCACCTAACATCATACATGTACTAGGGGGGTTTGGGGGGGGGTTACCCCCCCTGCTGGCAAGGCCAAACCCCCCCCCCCTCACCCCCCACACCCCGAGACAGGTTAAGGGACCCCTCCCCCCGACCAAAAAATACAAGTGGTGGTAGTGGCTCCAGTATTACCAAACTGGGTCAGAAATCACTAATTTTTAGCCTAAAATTCACTTGAAAAGCCTTTGGAAACCGAATTTGGCGTTTCCACTGCTGATATTTAAGAAAAATCAGTGTTTTTGGAAGCTCTTTTTGTCATTTTTTGCTTGTTTTTAGCTTTAAAACGCTATTTGGCAGCTTAAAATAGCGATTTTTAGCGTCCTTACTGAAAAAAACGTGCTAAAAACGCATTTCTAGGCGTTTTGGAGCTTTTTGAAATTTGGGACCCCCCACCTGGGCGAAACCCCCCCTCGACCCCCCACCTGAGGAAAACCCCCCCCTACCCCCCTCCCCCCAGGTCGGCCCGGAGCTGTTACATGTATGCCTAACATGGGTGCTGATCAGTTTCATCGACCGATCAGTTTCGTCGACTGGTCAGTTTCGTCGACTGGTGAGTTTCGCCGACAATTGACCTCCTTTCTAAAGGTGATGAGTTTCGCCGACTGGTCAGTTTCGTCGACTGGTCAGATTCGTCGACTGGTCAGTTTCGTCGACTCAAAAAATTACCGGCCAGTTTGTTGGCGATCCTACCTGCGAGGAAAGCCATCGCATTTCTAACTTTTCGGACCTAATAAATAATCAGGAAACCCTATGCAACTAGAAAACTTTTCTATTATCAGCGCTACCTTTGGACATAAATTATTAACATTTACACATGCTTTAGCTGACCGGTTTTTTGTTGTGTCGATGAAACTGACCAGTCGACGAAACTGACCAGTCGGCGAAAGTGACCAGTCGGCGAAAGTGACCAGTCGGCGAAACTGATCCGCCGCAATTCCGGCCAGTCGACGAAACTCACCCACCAGAGTCAGATTTCGACGAAACTGACCAGTCAACGAATCTGACCGGTCGACGAAACTGACACGTCCCTAACATGTGCACGTTTTCGATGTCAACCCCCACCAACTGAGACGTTTTCTGACGTTCAACTAACTACCCCACCCCTCCCTGAACGTGGCAGCTTATGGACGGCCCTTTATTGTACTTAGTACCAGTCCGTACTGTACATGTACGTACTGTAAATATATATCTAACCCACGGGCACAGGCAAAGGAGGTGGTTTGGTTTTGGGGTCTGAGCCGGACATCCGGAGTAAGCAGACTGCTAAAAACCGTACTTTCCCAGCTAAAAATCGCTGTTCTACAGGCACTTTTCGTGATTGAAAATGTAAACATTTCATAAAAATTGGTTAAAAAAACATACTTATAGCTGGGTATTTGCAACACGGGCAGCGATAGAAACCTGCAACAAACAGACAGAGCGTTTTATCTACATTTGGCAAAAGACGTTGCGCGTTGCCGCGCTTACGCAATTAATCCTTAACCGAGGCGGTGTGATGCAATGAACAAAATGCACGCGACTGTGGCAAAAAAACAGGCCTATCAGCGGTCAAGTTTTCAGTGCGCTGGCCCAAACGGTGTAAGTGCAATCCGCCTACCGGTGCTTTCCGCCTACTCAGTAAAGAGGTGCTATCCGCCGACCACTAGGTGCTATCCGCCAACCACTAAGGTGCTTTATGCCTACTTTTCGGTGCGATTCGCCTACTCAGGTCTGATCAGAGTGACACCAGTTTTGAACGCAGGCACAGGGCGCAATTAGCCTAATTATGACCAAGAGGGCGCCTGGGGATAGGACACCTCCCCTACCCAGGTCAAATTTGAGTGACATGTAATAGTGACTCCTAAGACAAAGAGGGAAAGTAAGAGTGGCCCGGCCGGTCGCCCAATAAAATAAAGTTCAAAAAGGCGGCCGCGCAGGTTTCTTTTATGGTCACTCTGATAAGCATGGAGTCGGCTGACTTTGGACCGGCCTAGTTCGGCAAATCCAAAATGGATGCTAAATGTTTGAAATTTGTTAGTCGTGTGCATGAAAACCGTGTTTACCGGTTTCAAGTGCGATGTCGAAAGGCGAATGGATCAGATTAGTGGGTGTGCAGTCACTGCCGACAGCTCAAAGAAAAGGACAATCGAAACGGCGCTGTGAGTTCAATTTGTATTTTTAACTTTGTGTTATGAGCTAAAATCTACATACTGTATCATAAAATCAAAACCTATATAATTTCTACGCGCCAGCTGCTTTGTCAACCGTCTGAACGAACCAATCGCTCGCTACAGTACTTGAACCATTTGAGCTACTGTCTTCGAGTGGACATGCACTTTGGCATGGCCAATGAGCGAGCAGATTATTTTTGATGATCCCTGGTTTTTGTTCTGAGAATTGACTGTGATTGATGTTAATTATTTCGTTGTGCTATACATAGTATTATTTGTTATGTAGAGCGCTAAGAGAAAGGATAAGTATGAGTTCTCTATTAATTACCTTGGCGGCGTACAGCACTTGATAGTAGGCGGATAGCACCCGATAGTGGGCGGATAGCACCTAATAGGTAGGCGGATAGCACCTAATTAGTCGGCGCACTGGGCTGGTCACTAATTGGGGTCAAATAGTGGGCGGATAGCACCTCAACCCGCTGGCCTCCTCTGCTTTGCCGCGCTGCCCGGCCCGGCCGTAGGGTGTTTACGTCTGTGCTGTGCGTGCTTAGCGCGATTGATACAAGTTCAATTGTCCGTCTGTCCGTCTGGCAAAGGCCAACTTTGAGCAGATAAAGTCGCCTCATTTGTTTCTGCGAAAAACGGAATACTTTACTATGCCGACTTGTTACTTGTGTGGGGAGAGTAGAGGTAAATTGTTGATTTATAATTGGTAGCTCTTTCTAAATCACTGTTTAGGCCAACACCTAAACGGTTTGTTAACAGTGGCGTATTCAGGGGTGTAGGGTGGGTAAATCCCCTTTGCGGACGAGGTACATAGGAAGAGAAAATCTGTGAGAAATAAGAGAAACCAATAAAATATGTATTATTGCTGTTATTTTATGATCAGAACTACTTTTAAATCCTTTTTTGAAGGTTAAATTTTCAAGATTTTCTCGTCCTGGTCCTGTAGAAGCCGAATCAGGCCATTTAACTTGTAATTTGTGATAATTTTATGCTCAGAATGCTTTTAAGCGCATTTTAGGGTACTTCTTGCTAAATTTTCTTACGCTGGTTGTTCCACAATTTCAAAAATTTGCACCCCTTCTGCAAAATCCTGGATACGCCACTGTTTGTTAAGCTACATTTCAAACAAACTTGGGGTGTAGCTGGGGGGAATCAGGGAAGGTCAGAAATGGACTATATATTAATTAATTAATAAAATTCCTTATTTCTATACAACTCCGGAATGTGCCCTGTACTGATGCTTACCTCTAGGGGTATTTTTATATTTGGAAAACAGGCCCTCCGGAGCGTGCCCTATACTGATGCGTCCCCCTAGGGGTATTTTTATATTTGGAAAACAGGCCATCCGGAGCGTGCCCTATACCGATGCGTCCCCCTAGGGGGCATTTTTATATTTGGAAAACCGGCCATCTGGAGCGTGCCTATACTGATGCGTCCCCCGTAAGGGTATTTTTATATTTGGAAAGCAGGCCATCCGCAGGGTGATTATACTGATGCGTCTCTAGGGCTACTTTTATATTTGGCGCCCCCCTGGGGCCGGCCCTATGTTGATGTAGTGGTCATTTCACTCGCCAGGCGAAGGGCTTTCAAATGACGTATGACATGACCAGTTTGGACTTTTTTGAAATTTTGGAATTTTGACAAAAAATGATCGACAATCGATATTTATCGATAGAACTCGTTAATTTATTATTAATTATGATCATTAAACACATTAATTTTTGTTTGCGGTCGGTTCCTGATTTCCCCCCAGCTACGCATGATCCCAAACATGGGTGTAATTTTGGCTTTTCATTTTTTAATAAGAAGGAAAAACGATTTTTTAATAAGAAACTCAAGACTAGAGCAAACTTTGACTTTTGCTTTGAACTTTGAATACTGAAATTTTAAGTTTAAGAACGGGATAAATCGAGCTTTATCTAAAGTGCGTTCAAAAGAAGAGCGAGCTGGCGGTTTTTTGCGAATAACTTTTTATGGAGCCATCGGAGCGACTTGGGCCTCATAACCAAAGTTGTAGAGCAGGTCGAGCTCCGGTCTGGGGTAAACCCTAATCTGCGCTACGTTCACTCTGAACACTAATTTGCGCTACGTTGAAAAAATGAGCTTTTTTCCTAATTCCGATGAAGATGAGCTGACTTCAGAATTCGATTCTAGAGTCCTTGGGGAGTTCAATGATGCTTTCGTGACGTTTCCAGGTCAAACCGTTCCGGAGATATGGCCGGTCAAAGTTTGCAAAAATCGCGAAAAATGACGTTTTTTCGAAAATTTCACTAATTTGGGGCGGAAATATAGACATACAGATGGATTTGGTTGAAACTTCCTGAAGAGGGTATTCAGGACCGCTGAAATCGATTTTGACACTTCCGGACCCTGAAAATTTGACCCTGATACCGTAATACAGGTCCCAAGACGAATTCTACAGACATGCCATTCTGCAAGAGTTTTTTGCGATAGAAGGTGGGAGAAAGTTCCTAACAGGCTTTTTCAACATGGAAAATGTGTGTGTGAGCAAAGCATTACTGTAAGATCAGGGTAACAACTGGTCCCGGCACGAAAACTGATTTTGGAGGGTTATAATGCACATTTTTGTCAAGCACCAAGAATGGCATGTCTGTGGAATTCGTCTTGGGACCCGTATTACGGAAACAGGGTCAAATTTTCAGGGTCCGGAAGTGTCAAAATCGATTTCAGCGGTCCTGAATACCCTCTTCAGGAAGTTTCAACCAAATCCATCTGTATGTCTATATTTCCGCCCCAAATTAGTGAAATTTTCGAAAAAACACCATTTTTCGCGATTTTTGCAAACTTTGACCGGCCGGAACGGAACGGTTTGACCTGGAAACGTCACGAAAGCATAATTGAACTCCCCAAGGACTCTAGAATCGAATCCTTAAGTCAGCTCATCTTCATCTGAATTAGGAAAAAAGCTCATTTTTTCAACGTAGCGCAAATTAGTGTTCAGAGTGAACGTAGCGCAGATTAGGGTTTACCCCAGACCGGAGCTCGACCTGCTCTACAACTTTGGTTATGAGGCCCAAGTCGCTCCGATAGCTCCATAAAAAGTTATTCGCAAAAAACCGCCAGCTCGCTCTTTTTTTGAACGCACTTTAGTTTCTTGCATTGAGAAGGTTTACACGGAGCTAACCAGAAAGTTAATCAAGGTCAGTAAAAAATATTAGCGGGTAATACATTTGTCTTGCAGTCAAATGTGAGTAAAATAGTGTCTAACTGATATCCGGCACTTTACTCATTTAATTTCACATTTTCACTTTCACTCACTCACTTACTTTATTCATTTAGTAAAATAAAGATATTCAATCGTATTTGCAGAGAGCGTGGAGGAACTGGAAGCTCACGTGTTAGCCGAGCACTTGCAGTTGTTCCAGTACGAGTGTTTCTACTGCGCCAGTGGAGAGAGCTCTCCAGCTGTGCGCAAAGCCACCAAGACTGAGTTACAACTGCACATATCAAAATGTCATCCTGGCAAATCGTTCAAGTTTGTTTGCGAGTCTTTGCCTGAGGACGAACAGAAACGGCAGAAGGCTGAAGAAATTTTGCAGCAATCGCTTTCAATGGTGGGTTTTTAGAGACTGAACTGTCGGGGGTCTGGCGTATTTGGTATGGGGGAGACCCCCAGGCTTCCCTGTTACATGTATTCCCCCAGACTATTTTCCGACCCCCCCCCCCCCGATTTCTGGCAGCTAATTTTTTAGCAAATGTTTTTACCATTTTATTAGAATTTCAGACATTAAAACTGCTGTAAAACCAACTTTTTAGCTGTATTTAAGCCCAAAAATGCGATTTTTGAGCGTTTTTTAGTACCCAACCTCCTCCACTAGACTCTGCCCTCAGACCCCTGGCTGGCGCCAGCCGCCAACCCCCTGCCCCTATCGGCGACTGTTACACAGTCATGTTGTTAGGGGAAAGGGTGGGGATGGCCCTCAAGCTGATTTTTCAACACAAGTCCCTGAGCGGAGTTTTGGGCCGACCTGAAAACTCACTTTTTGGAAAACAGGGGTTTTGTAAGTCTTGGTAGGTTTTTCGGCTGCTGAGAAACCAGATTAAGGTTTTTAGGTTACTTTGAAATCCTAAACAGGATTTGTAGACATACAGCACATGTACGTAGTTAGGGGGTTTGGGGTTTAGCCCCAGGCCCGATTTTGGGGAAACCTCCTCCAGCCGGATTATGGAGGTTTCTGTAACTGTCAAACTGTACTTTGTTTTGAAAAGTACAGAAAATTCCGGGCGCCCAACTTCAAACTGACGACCAAGATAGGGTTTCAAGACTATTTTCTATCCCAAATTAGGGTTTCAGAAGGGCGAAACAGGGATTCTATACTGGAAATACCCTACTCAGTCAGGGTTTCAAAAGCCCTAATTTGGGTTTCTGAAACCCTAGGGCTTCTAAGGACAGGGGGGGTCTGCCCCCCACCCGACTTAGGCCAGACCCCCCCCCCCCCCGGATGGGGACCCCCCCCCCCCCCCCCGAGACGATTTCGCCTACCCCCACCCCCTCCGATTTTTCTGGCAAGTACATTTTTGAGCAATTTTTTTGCAATTTTTTGAATTTCAGACACAAAAATTGCCAAAATCGCCTGCAAAACGGCATTTTTAGCTGTATTTCAGCCCAAATTGGCGATTTTTGGCGATTTTTAGCCCAAAATTTGCGATTTTTGAGCGTTTGTTAGTGCCCTACCCCCCTCCCAAAATTTTGGTTCGGACCCCCCCCCCCCGGCCGGCGCCGGACCCCCCTCCCCCCATCGGCGGATGACCTGTTACATGTATGGCCCTAAATATGGTTCCGGAACCCTAATTAGGGTCTCAGGAGCTCTAAATAGTGTGTCGGAACCGTAATTTGTGTTTCAGAGGCCTTAAGGCGGGTTTCGGAACCATAGTTACGGTTTAAAAATCTCTAAATAAGGTTTCGCAAATGCATTTTAGCTCTACAGTATTTTATCGTATCAAACATACGGTGCATGTAACAGGTCCGAGTCGGCCTTGGAGCATACATGTAACCGCTCCGGGCCGACCTGGGGGGAGGGGGGTAGGGGGGTGGGTTTCCTCAGCTGGGGCGTCGAGGGGGGGATTCGTCCAGAGGTGGGGTCCAAAAATTCAAAAAGCTCCAGAATGCCTGGAAATGCGTTTTTAGCACGTTTTTTCAGTAAGGATGCTAAAAATCGCAATTTTAAGCTGCCAAATAGCTTTTTAGAGCTAAAAACAAGCAAAAAATGACAAAAAGGGCTTCCAAAAACACCGATTTCTCTTAAATATCAGCAGTGGAAGCGCCAAATTCGGTTTCCAAAGGCTTTTCAAGTGAATTTTAGGCTAAAAATTAGTGATTTCTGACCCAGTTTGTTAATACTGGAGCCACCACTAGTACTTGTATTTTTTGGTCGGGGGGGGGTGAGGGGGGGGTTTGGCCTTTCCAGCTGGCGGAGTAACCCCCCAAACCCCCCCTAGTACATGTATGCCTCGGAGAGGTGGGTTTCGGTCTTGTGGAGGGTTTGAGGGGGTTTCAGTGGGTCCAAATTTCAAAAAGCTCCAAAATGCTTGGAAATGCGTTTTAAAAAGTTTTCAGTAATGAGGCTAAAATCGCTATTTTAAGCTGCCAAATATCGTTTTAGAGCTGAAACCAATAAGCGATAAGAAAGGCTTCCTGATTCACCGACTTCTGTTAAACATCAGCAGAGGAATATATTTCTGTTTTCAAAAGCTTTTCAAGCGAATTTTAAGCCAAAAAGTAGTTATTTTTTAGTCAGTTTGTTAGTACTGGAGCCACTACTAAAGTCTGTTCAAAGAATAGAGGAGCGACCTGGCGGGTTTTTTTGCGAATAACTTTTTGCGGGGGCGGGGTTGGGGCGGGGCGGGGCGGGGCATCGGGGCGAGTTGGGCCTCAAACCAAACTTGTGGAGGAGTTCGAGCTCTGCCCACTGTTCACACTAATCTGCGCAACTCCCGCATACTAATTGGCGTTACGTAAAAATGAGCTTTTTTCCTAATTGAGATGAAAATGAGTTGAATTGCGAATTCGCTTTTAGAATCTTTGGGGGTTCAGTGATGCTTTTATGGCGTTCCTACGTCCAACCGTTCTGGATATATGGCCGGTCAAAGTTCGCAAAAATTGCAAAAAATCACATCAAAGGAAGGATTGGCTTTTGATCCCAGAAGGTCGCAAAACCAGACATGGGCAAAGGCGGGCTGACGGGAGTTGGCGTTTTTGAAGACAAATTTTATAAAAATTCCTCTGGTTGGGGTCTCTCTAGTTTAGTTCGGTTTCTTTAATAACTGTAAATTTCTGTGAATTTCATGATGAATTGAGCGTACAGCTTGGCTTACCTGAAAAAGAGTTCAAGACCGAGCGCGAGCAATCGTACTTGAGGTAACAAAAATGTTTGGTAAACAGTACTGTGAATGGAAAGCGGTGTCTGTTTCAGCTGTTGTGATTGCGAACAGTTGGTGGAAAAGTCACTTGAGGCCCAAAGGGACCATGCAATGGGTCATTTGCACTTCAAAACTAAAGTCACCACTGACCTGTCTCAGTTTGCTTTGCACCAAAAACTCTTCTTCTATCGAATCCTTTTGAACTGCTTTCCCAAGGTCACCCAAAGCCTCTCAGAGCAAGTAACAGCAATGCAAAGCTCATCTGCTGCCGGTCCAACCTGGCACACGAAAGGCAAAGTCTCCCAGTTCAAGTGCAAGATCTGTAAAAAAAAGTGCAAAAGTTGGCTTGAACTGAATCGACACTGTGACTGCTATAACCACCATGGGACCAAAACTTCGCGCTTTCAATGTGATGTCTGTTTGCGACCTTTCTACTTCCATCCTCACTTGTTGAAGCATCAGGCTAGGAGTCATGGTGTCACTGTTGAAGTATGGCTCTACTAGTAAATTATTTTTCTAATGAACTCTTGTTTTTAAGCAGCAGCAGAAGAAACCTGCACAGCCTACTGATGTGTACAAAAAGCACTTTCTGAGGGAAGAAGCATTTCAACGAAAGTGTGTTTTGTATTTATTTATTTTTGTGCTCTATACCGCCGATTTCAGAGTGCAAAATTGTATGGCAAAGCGACGATTTCATGTTACTGCGGCTCATTTGAAAGGAGTCTTGCATTTGGACCGTTTTGTTAGTGGTAAGCTTAGAATGTACGCATAATGCCTCTTGCGAGTCAGTGGCGTACTTATATACATGGAGTAATGTGAATTGGTGCACCCTTTCCGGTGGAGGTACATATGCAAAAACCGCTCGAATCCTGCTGGTTTTATCTCTGTTTGGTGATCGCGCGGCAAAAAATGCCGAAAACTAAGCGCGGTAGCGTAGGACGAAAGTTGGTTTAAGACGAATTTTCTGAGAGCATTCAGGATTGCTCCCCAAATTGGTCTGGGTCAGATCACCGATTTTGCTCATTTTTTACATATATGTATATACTAAGTGTGTGTGTCAAAAAACTGCGAGGCCCAAAGTATGAGCCAAACTGGACCACAGAGAGCACCAGGGCGCCCTTCCAAAGTAGCATTGGTTGTGCCAAAAATCTAAAATTCAGGTGTCCACTTCAGACCAGCGTTTTACACTCAAAATTTGTGCTAGGTTGGCATTCAATACACCAATAGATCCGCAATGACATACAGATTTCAAAAATGGTATTCAAAATGCGCTTTAATCTCTCTGTACCACTGTTTTTGACCAGAAATGCGGTCGAACGCCATTTTTTTGCTTACTTACCAAGACAAACGCTTGCACCTTGGAGTGATGGGACAGATGTAGATTTTTTATATTATTTTGCCTACTAAACCCACAACATACGCACAAAATTTGGAGAAAATCATCGCTTGCCATTAGGTCGAAATTGGCTCCGGAAATGTTGGACAAAAAATTTTTTTCGATAAATTTTGACAAAATTTTATTCTCTGGGTCATTTTTACGCCGATGCGTTTGTGACAATTGTTTTTGTGAAAAATTGCAATTTCGCTGGAAACATGTCGATTTCTGGTTAGTTCAGCAAGAAGAGATGATCTGTTCCTGTACTTCGAAATCAGAACATATGTACATATAAATCATTGAGTTATAAAGAATAAATAAATGTAGTTATAATAAATATATAGATCTCAGCCTAATCGGTTAAGTTGGTCCCGAGTTATTTCAATCACGCCCCCAGAAATCTGAAAATCGCCAAAAATGGGCATTTTTAGCATTTTCGGCCAAATTTGACAGTGTATATCTCTGGAACCGTTCCACCTAGAAACAGTATGAATACATTTTTGAAATCTCCGAGGTCTGTAGATTCTAATTCAGTGAAAAACTCGCGTCCATCCCAGCTACAGAGAAAGCAGATTTTTTTTGTTGCGCAAATTAGCATTACCATGCTGCAATTTTATAAAAATTGCTGTTCTACTTAGGAATGGACAGTGTGAAATGGAAACTTGCGCTAAAACCGAAAACCTTCTGAGAAACCAATTATTTATCACACTTTATGTATGTTTTGATTTCGAAGTACAGGCACAGATCATCTCTTATTGCTGAACTAAACAGAAATCGGCGTGCTTCCGGCGAAATTGCAATTTTTCACAAAAACAATTGTCACAATCGGCATCAGCGTAAAAAATGACCCAGAGAATAAATTTTTGTCAAAATGTATCGAAAAATTTTTTGTCCAGCACTTCCAAGGCCGATTTTGATCTAATGACCCGCGACGATTTTCTCCAAATTTTACGTTCACCTTGCGGGTTTAGTAGGCAAAATAATATAAAAAATCACATCTGTCCCATCACTCCAAGGTGCAAAAGCTAGGGTCAATGTCTTGCTCAGTAAGCAAAAATGGCGTTCGACCACATTTTTCGTCAAAAACAGCGGGACGGAGAGATTGAAACGCATTTTAGATACTATTTTTGAAATCTACGCATGCCATTGCGGATCTATTGGTTTATTGATTGCCAACCTAGCACAAATTTTGAGTGTATAACGCTGGTCTGAAGTGGACACCTGAATTTTAGATTTTTGGCTCAACCACCCCTACTTTGGAAGGGCGCTCTGGCGCTCTCTATGGTCCAGTGGGGCTCATACTTTGGGCTTCGCAGTTTTTTGACACATACTTGTATGTAAAAATGAGCAAAATCGGTTATGTGACCCAGACCAATTTTGGAGAGGCTCCCTTATCAGATCCTGAATCGTCTCAATACTTGCGTCTTAAATCTTAACACCTTTAGATTATGTACCAGTATTACAGACTGTCCGAAAAATTTTAACATTTGTTTATGCTGCCATTGTTGCCAAAATAGGAGGAGATTTTTTGCGCATACTTTGGAGGTACAGGGTTCTACATCAGATGAAGGAAGACAGATAGGGCAAAACGGACTTCAAACATCTACATGTCAATTTTCAACGGTCTCATTCAAATGTTTGATTCGTCATGGACCGCAAAATGGTCATTTTGGCCCGCTTTCTCGTGCAGTGACTATTAATACTTAGACATTGAGGTTTTAGGCAAACAGGGCAGATCTATCGAGCTGCGAGACCGCCAGCAATGGATAACTCCACGGCAGTTTGTTATTAAGGCTGGAGTGAAAAACAGAAACACCTATGGGGCCATTAGGTAAGGCTTTCAATTTTCACCAGGCCGTCTTTTTTCATTTTGTTTGTAGGTTCCGCGGCAGGCCGCTCACTCGCTTGTTGAAGGCCGGTTGCTTCAGACAACCTAATAGTGCGAGCCTGAACACTTCTGCCCACCTAGCGGTAAGCCTAAGTAGCCCGAAACTGTATATGCACGTACGTATTGTATGTAAATACGGACAGTATGTATGTATCAATGCACGTGACAAAAGGTCAGCTCCCACCGATTATGGGCAGACTTCCACGGACCAACCATCTTTTTGACGGGAAACTGCTAAAATTCCCTGTAAACAGCTACTTTTATCAGTATTTTCGTTTTTAATTGATTTTGAGACTTTGAATGGGGGCCCAAACCCCCAACCCTCCAACTCGTTGGCAGTCCACCTATTACAATGTACATGAGTCGTATGAAACGCTGAAGGAAATAACGTCCACATGGAACCAGTACCACCAGAGGCCTCGATCGATGGGATGCTATATTATTATGGAACCGGTACCAGCATAAATGGGCCGTGGAGTCTGGGCCGTTTGCCCACCCCTACTGAGCTCGAGCCCGCAAACCAGACATGGGCTAGCATTTCGGATGAGGGGCGGTAAATTTTCAAATCCTGAGGGTAGCGGCGGCTGATGCAGTGTTGAAGGGATGGTGGTAAGCCAAAATGTTCGATCTTGGACTAAAATCAAGGTTTTTTTCTGGTCCATGTAGATGCATGGATACCGTATATGGTACCCATTCGATCTAATCATTAAGCGGTACCATAAAAATGGTATCACCTGAGGCCTCGATCGAAGCGATATAATGGAACCGGTACCATATACGGTGCCGGTACTATTGATACTACTTGAAGTTAAACCGGTCCGCTACCATAAGTTGTTGTTTCCCTAACTGTGGCGTGATTGTTTTATGTCATCTGTCCATACAAGTAACAGGTCCGCCGAAGCGGGAGGGGGTCTGACGCCAGTCGTGGGGGTCTAATCCCAAATTCTAGAGGAGGGGGATTGGTTACTAAAACGCTCAAACGTCGCAATTTTGGACTAAGATCGCTAATTTGCGCTCCAATACAGCTAAAAAGTGCTGTTTTACAGGAAATTTTAGAAACTTTAGTGTCTGAACTTCTAAAAAATCGCAAAAAATTGCTCAAAAATTCTTGCCAGAAAATCTGAGGAAGATAGGAAAAAGCGTTTTCGGGTGGCCGATCGTGGGGTGTGGGTGGGGCAGACCCTTGTTATACAGGTTGTTCAATAAACGGGAATTTAGTTTTAGCTTTAGTTTGAGTGAGCGAATCTTTTTGCTTTTGGTGTTAGCTTTAAAGAGGCGCTTTGACCGATCGATTGGCTGCTCGCCGGTCAGAAAGAAGTGACTGAGTCCGGAACTGTAAGAGTTTAAAGTGAGCGAGTTTAGTACACAGACATTTTCTCCCGTTTCTTAACTTTTTTAAGATGCATTTTGCGAGAAAGTCAGCTTTGAGGGGCAAGCAGGGTCATCTCACGGATCTGGCTGATATTAATATTGTTAAAATAGATCACAGTAGAAGACCAACGGTGCATGCCCGGCCACCAACAAC
>JASANB010006832.1:0-19927 GCA_030248155.1 Sabatieria punctata
ACGTATTTGAACTATAATATTTGAGCTTAGTTCAACTCTTTCTTGGTTCTTAGTGCTGAGCTCACAATACATGCAAAATGGAAGGAAGAGGCAGCTGCAGTGTGGCAGCCAGTGACTGCCTGCCCCTTGGCCACTGTCTGGCCACGTGTTAGACTTCGGGGTGAACTAACTTACCTCTACCAGGCAAGTGTCAGGGCTATCCAACGACATATCCAACCATCAGTCATGCCCCAAAGAGGAGGAAGGGAAGGGAGATTTGGAAGAGGCAAGTAGGACTACCGCTGACCATGAGAAACCGCGCGAAAACAACACCAAGTCAAGTCAGGCAGAAGAAGCCGCTATAGCAGCAAGTCTACCGCAAAGGACAGCGCGTTCGTGTCAGATAAAGTCACACTCAAAAGCGACAGTCGCCCTGGTCCAAGAAGTGCTACACAGTGATGACAGTGCTGAGAAGATTCAAGTACAGACTCTCAGACACTCAACTGTGGAATGAGCGGAACATGCAGACAGGCCCGGATTACCTCTAAAAAGGAAAGGGGTGGTTGATGTGTCTGAGCATATGTAAAACATACACGGGCCGGGGGGTAAGGAGGGATTACCCCTCCCCCTCGGCCGGCCATACCCCTCCCTCCCCCAACCCCCGCCCCCCTCCCGGAGGGAGGAAATTTTCGCGTATTTAAGGCAAAATAAGCGTTTTTTGGCCTTTTTTCGGGGACCCCCCCCCCCCCGAGGTCTCCAACCCACCTACCACCCTCTGGATTTTTTCGGCCCATGTATGAGTAAAATGCTGTGTTAGTCGTTCGACCGTCTCTCTGTATTGTGTTGTGGTAGTGTGCGGTCATACTGCTAGTAGTGCGTGAGCGCGATATTTATTTTGCTGTTCTTATGTTGGTTTACTGCAGGAGTAAACAATTCGTTGCTGCTCCACAACTGCACCGCGGACGACCAGTAGGACAGGGTTGACAATCGGAAGAGCAACAACAATGTCAAAACACAACACAAACCACGGTCAACGGCAAATTCTGTACCTATATGGGGAATCGAGTGAGTGGTGATCGTTTCACGAAATGTCAAAAAATTTCTATCCACCCAACTTTGAGGGGGTTTAGCTCCCGTTCTAGGGAGCTCACTAATGTTCGAACATGCGATGCACCGCCGTTGATGCTCTTTGTTTTGTTTCACATCCATTTTAACATAATTGGATACCAGCCGGATCCGCGAAAAGTTGCTTGAACACCCTAAGTTAGGTGGGTAAAGGTAAGTTTGGTAGCCCGAAAGTCTAATGCGGCCGGGCAGCGGCCGAAGGGGCGGGCCCGTTGCGCTGGTCACTGGCCGATCGATCGACCAGCCGGCACACGGCCACTGCCTCTGTTGTGGCCGGCGCCTCAAGCAGTTGAGCTGGCACATGGTACAGGGCCCAGGTCAATTAAGTCCGAGTCAATTACTAATTGAACAGACTGAGGTTAACTTAGGGGCACAGCGTTTCCGGTCGGTCGGAACGAAAAGGGTCGGTGTCAACCTTCGGGTATAACGCATCCGGTCAGACCTTATAAAAGCAGGAGTAGAGCAGCCGACTCAGAGATATTAAGTGCTCTCTTGAACGCCGACTCCATAGTTTCGGCCGAGACGCTTACATACGTGCATATTTGTCAAAGTGTCGCTTACGATGATGTACCCCAGACATCAACGGCGAGAACCTGATTTGGTGGACTTTATCCTCAATTATCATAGATGACAAAGCCGCTTTTGGAATTCGCAAGAGCTGCCGGCCGCCTCCCAGCACCGACAGCACATCAACTACAAGCGCTCCAACAGCAGCAACAAGCAGAAAACAGAATGGGACGCCCAGCCCAGCTCAGCATGCAGTTGTCGGCCAGTGCTGGAAACCAAACTGCAACGGTCATGTGATCATCCGGCCGAAAGGTTGAACAGTGGCACCGTTTCCGATTACTACCGCTGTCGTACTTGTGAAGGGAGCCGTAGCACGAAGAATGGCACTCTCAACCAGCTTCGACAAGACCCTGCTCAAGTGGTTTGTGGATCCGCACACGGGAGTGAACACTCAAACAATTGAGTGTTTCTGGGGCCTTTTCTTCGGCTGATTGAATAAATCAAGAGACAGTATCCGTTGATATAAAAGCATTTGTTGTTGATTGTAATGGAGAAATGATTGTGGAGTAATGATTGTTTGTGATGTTGAAAGCAATCTATAAATACCTGTTGAAAATGAAACTCTCCTAAAACAACGTTCCCATTCGAAAAACACAATTGCGTCTTCCTTATAATTGGCTTGCTTGCTATAATTAAACAGCGGCCGTGTGCCGGCAGGGCAGTCGATCGATCGGCCAGTGACCAGCGCAACCGGCCCGCCCCTTTGGCCGCTGCCCGGCCGCATTAGACTTTCGGGCTACCAAACTTACCTTTACCAGTTAGGTGACTTTCTCACAAAATGCATGTTAAACCTTTTTGTTTTGATCATTCTCCTGGCTCCCCTCCTCTTTCTTTTCTTTTTTCAACAACCATGGATCATATAGCTATACTATTTACTAACTAACTATACTCGTCGTCAGTGCTGGGGGAGATCACTAAAAGACTAAAACGGCGGCGTGGGCCACGCGACGATAGTTATACAAAATGTTTAGGAGGCTATTTCCGCATAAAATAGAGTAGAAATAGAATGAACAGCGCACACTTAGGGATGCAACCGAATACAAAAATACCGAATACCGAATACCGAAGCGGGTTTTCGGAACCGAATAATACCGAATTATACCAAATAATACCGAATATTGTTAATTCGCAGGCGCGATTGCAAAATTATACTGTCTCACTAATATTTCTTGTTTTTGCGGAACTTTTTGATGCTAAAAGAGCTGTAGAGATTGACGTATTGTTTGAACGCTATAGATTTATGCATGCCTATAACTAAAACAAGCCCTTTTGGTCGTTCTTTACCGTCAGCCCTGCTGACAACAAGGACCAGTGCAAGATTTGCGCAGGCAAACAATTTCAAAAGGTGCGAGTCAGGCAAAATGTGCGCTGATTAATCATGTGAAGTCACAAAGACACGCCTTGTATGTATCCTCCTATTATCCGCCGCATGGAGGAGATTTCATAAAAAACTTGCTCCAACGCCTGAGCCTAGTGTAAGCCTAAAACCAAAGCTAAAAGTTGGGTTTGACAGCGGGTTGGGCGAATAATGGGCCTTTTCAGTTATCCGCCATGTGGCAGATAACAGGGGGATATTTACGCGCGAATCACTAAGACGCATATAGAAAGTTGGAGGACGAGAGCATCCAGTACTACTACCGGAAGCACCGGACCTGGCAGCTTAAGCATACAGCATACATTGGATGAATCGTTTGTTGAAAAGATAGGTGGGGTACATAAAACAAAACGCTTACAGTAGGTAGGTAAAGAAGCGGAAAGCTGACAACGTAGTCTACTGAGAACTGAAAAGGCTAACTGAATATTGTTGTTTATTATTGAGTCAAAAATGAAATTCATCAATTTTTTGTATGAATAGTCGTTGTTTGCCAAAATTTTAGCATAGGAAATGAACAGAGAGATGTAAAAGAAGAAATGTCTAGGTGATTTCTGCACAAATTTAAGCAAAACAGTGCAATTTTAACGGTTTTACAATATTCGGTATTATTCGGTATTATTCGGTTTGAAAAATACCGAATTCGAATACCGAATTCGAATAGTACTAGTAACCGAATTATTCGGTTCATACCGAATAATACCGAACTTCGGTTGCATCCCTACGCACAGTTGAGAAAACCGCTCTATTTCCAAATTATTAGTGTGAAAATAAAGTGGGCGAAAAATTGGCAAAAAGGAAGCGAATTTTGCATAAAATACAAGCTCCGTTTTTGATAAAAGGGACCCCCAGGGACCCCCCTAGGAGACCAGAGCAGAAAATTTAGAAATGAGATTATAATTAACTCTTTAACGCAGAACGTCCAGGCGGCGTTCAATGACTTCGCGTGCTGTGTGTGACCTACAGATTAACACTCTCCACATCAACTGCCGATTTCCGTTCAGCTCTCAGCTGCAGATTGTTGACGGGCTTGCAGATGTCTGGCTGCGTCATAAAAGTGTTCTCTCTGCAGTCCGTTACAGTCTGAAAAAAGTGTTGGGTTTGGCTTTCTTGATATTTACTGACCCTACACGTGTTTCAGTGCTGATTTTGGATCTCTTTCCTCTGCCACTATCAGTTCTACAACAGTTTTCCGGGTGCTTTTCGGTGACGCAGCTCAATGTGGTGACCGTAATGGGCTAACCAAGCCGTTACCGACACGGGTCCGAAAGACACGCATGAAGAAACAACACAATTGTAAGAGGTGGGATGGGCCGTTATATGGCCACTAAAAACCTACCCCGACAAAATCTACTAAAATCGGTGTCATAGAGAAGAGCGTTGCAGAAGCCGCGCGCGGACCGTGAATTAACTGTTTCGTTTGGTAAGGAGTTCCAAATATTTGTTACAGTCAGGCACTTAACGCCGTTTATGGCACCGGCACCCATGGTCATGGATAGGGGTACCATATATTGTGCCGATGCCATATATGGTGACGGTACCATATATGGTGACGGTACCATATATGGTGACGGTACCATATATGGTGCCACCACAGGCCCCGAAGGTGGGGGTACCATATATGGTACCACTACCCTAGGTACCGGTACCATATATGGTACCGGCACCTTATATGGTCTCGGTACCATAAACGGCGTTAAGTGCCTGACTGTATTAGTCGAACGGCAACGGTAGATTTCCTGGACCAGACCACGGAGCAAAAGCTCCGGTGCGGTATAAGTGATGCAGCCCCAATCTGGACGCCCTACATTTCTAATTCGAACTTTGGCAAGCTGCAGATACTACAAAACGCTGCCTTGCGCACTATCACTGGATGTCATCTGATGACCTCAATGGCTCATTTGCATCAGGAGACTATGATTCTCCCTGTCAAAGTGCATTCTGATCTACTATCAACCCAATTTTTGGCAGCTGCTTCTTGCCCGGACAACCCTCTCTGTGATTTGGTCCACCACGCTCAACGCCCAGGTCCTATGAAAGACATTCTGTGGACCAAACACCACGAAGTGGTCGAGTTGGGATCCGTTGGAGCGCCCTCTCTCCAAGTACATCTGAAGAACATCCACAGCTACTTTGTGGAGTTCGCTAACGGCTGGCTTGGGCCAAATTCGGTTCTGCTGACTGAGCCCCCACCAATCAACACATCTGAAGCCACTCTGTCCAGAAAGGTGCGCACTACTCTGGCCCAGCTACGCTCGGGATACAGCGGGTTCCTACGCTCTTATCAGCACCGCCTGTACCCCGACATTTCGGAGCTGTGTCCCGACTGCAACCTTGAACGACACACCACCAGCCACCTATTTGACTGTGCAAGCAGGCCTACTCCTTTGACGGTTCAGGACCTGTGGACCGACCTAATTGCTACGGCCACTTTCTTGGGGCTATAGCCGGATGGCGGCTATCAACAACAACAACTAGAGTTCGATCTTTAATTTTCACGCTTGCCGCACACACTGTAAATAACCACGGACAGTTGTGAATTTTAGCAATACGTAGAGTAAAGCTAATTGAGAAACAAAACAACAACTAAACATACAATTCTCATAGACTCACTTTTCGATGTACGTAGAAACATATCTCGTTAATCCTAGCTTGCTTAGGCTTATAGTCCCTTATATTGCCCAGATCAAGAAATCAAAACCGAATTAACGAAACATACGTACTATTATAAAGACATGAAAAATTTGATTCCTAGCAAAAAATGGTAAATCGACGAATCAAGATTAACGGGCCCGGTCCGGATTGACGAAACATGACCATATGTAGCACTTAACGAAACACATGGCGAAAACAGTATTTATGCTAAGCAATCTAAACACAATAACTTGCACCAATTTATCGAAGGAACCAAATTTTATCAAAAAATGGGGTTTGTATTTTATTGAAAATCCTCTTCTTTTTCTTTCCAGTTTTCCGCCCACTTTATTTTACACTAATATTTTGGAAATAGAGCGGTTTTCTCCACGGTGCGTTGTTCACTCTATTTTCACTCTATTTTATGCGGAAATAGCCTCCTAAACATTTTGTATAACTATCGTCGCGTGTGCGGGCCGGTGATCTCCGGATCAATATTTAGCGCTATTTAGCAGGCGGTAGATTTATTTAGCAAATCGAACAAAAAATAGCTGGCCCGTTAGATATGTTTTGCGATCGCTTCTACGGTCTGTCAACGCGTGAAACCGTCTAAAAAACAAAAATTCCATTTATTTTTGGAAATCCTGACTGATTCTTCCGGTGTGCTGGTGCAGACGTGTTTTTGAGACTTTTTGTAGTGGGAAGATTTTAAGTAGTTCCAGTTTATTTAGCTGATCGTCTAAAATGCAACGTCGTGGCCGTGGTCGTCCAAAGACGGGATTCGGCGTTCCTTTGTAACAAAAAGAAATAACACAGCTAATCTATCAATACGAAACAGAGGTCATAATGGCAAAGCTGCTGTAAGTGGAATGCGTAGTTATAATCCTGTTAATTATCTCCTTTTTTCGTTTCTTCAGGGCATGTGTCAAGATGGCCCACAGAAACGGTGCCACCGGTGCACCTGACGAGAATTGGCACACCGAGATAGCCTAAGTGGTACCTAAGCCCCGAAAAACAGATTGATTAATACGTTGTTTGCTTTAGGACTGTCCTCCTAAGCAAAACAATGGCTATGACTGCGGCGTTTTCGTATTAGCCTTTGCGCTGTGCTTGCTTCATCCAAGAATGTAGCTGTTGTTTCCCAAATAAGAAAATTTACAGACTCGATATATGTTGTATGTACTTATCAACGTTTTAGAACGACATGCCGCTTTGGTGTCAATTTGCGGCATTCTGCCTGCAGCTACTGTGGTAAAAATAAGCTTTATCTGCTTGATTTTTTGTTGTAGGATTACTGGTCTGATTAGTTTGCTCTTTCTTCTGTCGCGATTCTTCTGCAGTACATGTGTCACCTCATTCTATATATTCTATGCTTTACGCTGGATTCTTGAAGCGTTCCTGTAGTAAAAATGCATCTAGTTAGCTTCTAGTTTTCGTGCCAGTTACAAGTTGACAGTTGTTATGTTGTTCTGTGATTTGCCTAATCTGTGGTCTGTGACCTTAGTAAATAAAGAATACAATAACGCCTAGACGATCTTTCTTAGTAATGCATAGAATGTTTTTGAATCATATGCGGTTTAGCAATTTCGACCCTAAGTAGAGATATGGCACGGTTCCGAACGCCTTTCAGTTGAGGAGAGGCTTGGTTGGAACTGAATTCGTCACGGGTAGATTTAAACAGTGCTAAGTGGTCTTTGCTTAGTAAAACCCTTTTCCCCATAGAGTTTGCTTGTGGCCCGGCTACTGTTGTTTGGTATTGGGTTTTCCGTTTGTGTATGTGTATGTGTATACACATTTACCTTCGAATGTGTATGGTAATTTGTGTACGTATACACCTTTGTGTATATTTGTGTATGTGTATTGTACTTAAAATGCAAATTTTTTGGTAGATTTTGAGTCAGAAGTGCTAAGAAAATCAAATCTCTCAATGTCTGTTGCTTTAATAAACCTTGGATAGCTTTGAAATCGAGTTACTTAGGCCATTTGAAGGCTTTATCAGGATATCTACCGTTTATTACTGCAGCAAAAACATCGAAATTTTACGATTCTGTTCGAAATTTTATCTACTTTTGCTGATCAAATACACACAAAAAATACACATTTCGAGTAGTGTTTGTGTATGGTAATGTGTATCGGAATTTTCAATGTGTATGTGTATATGTAGTGTATGTGCATACACGTTGAAAAAACAATGTGTATTTTTGTGTATGGTAAATGTGTATGTGTATACACAAACAACAGTAGGCCCGGCGGACAGAGACGGCGGCAAGCAGCAAGAGTTACCGTTGTGAAATCAACAAAGAACGCGTTTGTACATTAAAAATGGTTGTGCTCTAGTAGGTTAATCCGAATCTTCGGTTTTCTACATCAGGTCAGGTGTATGTGCTTCAAGAACACTCTGTTTCACTTCACAGCATTGCAGAAGCCGAAACAATCTGAAATTGCATTTGGACCACTTTGGTACAGACCGCCTAAACAATGGGCCACTTTGGTCGGGAGATACCAACGACGCACCTAAAACGGCAGTTAGTAGTTTACGCACCGTACGCACCGTTCGCACCGTTACGCACCGTACGCACCGTTCGCATCAGCAGCGACCTCAATTGGGCGCCGATATTTCGGAGTGGTGAATTTGCTTAGATCGATCTGAGAACCGTTTACTGGTTTACAAGTGTTTACTGGTTTATAATTACAGCCTACTTCACCGTTCTATTTCAGCTTGCATTAACAAATTATGCGTTTCGGTGGAAAAGCAGCTGGAAAATCAGCTTGTATTAAAATTTTAAAAAGAAAAAACGAAAATAATCACGTGTGTCACGGCGGCCCCGGCACCCATGGAAGCGGTGTGTTTGTGGGTTCAAAACCAAAGCCCAACCCAGGCCGTCGAAAGTCAGCAATGGCAAGTAGATAAATGGGGACCAAACCGGTGCTGTCTTGCACCGACCCACCCAAAAGGGGAGGGTTGTTGTTAAGGAGGCTGCCGGACCTTCTGTCTCTTCCTGCTCTATAGCAGTTGGCTACTCCTAGTCCGAAAGGACAAACAGTTACAACAACAGAATAACAATTCGACTGGACATACAATGCAGCGGAACCACTGACAGCATCACGAATATCGAGTTTGTCCTTGGTGTCAGCCGTGACGTGAAGTAAAAACATTTGGATTGTTAGTTTAATGGTTGCCCCATCAGCGAAACCCATCAGGTCCAATTTTTCGGCCAATCATTTCCCATTTTGGTACTATGTCAATCAGAAAAGGTGCCGAGATGACACGTTTTTTTTGCCTGACAAAATTGAGACGTTTAGCGAGGGGTGTAAAGTTTCGGTGATTTTTGTTATTGTACCCCGATTTTTGAAACAACCAAACACCTCTCATTTCCCAGAGCCGATCCTATACAGAGTACATACAAGGTGCATAATATGGTAAATTCGCTTTTCCAATGCATCTTTTCCAACGCCGATACAGCAGCTTTGAAAGCATTTTTATACATAGTGTAGATTCTTGGGAAGAGTACTATCAGAAGAAAACTAAGCAACAAAAGCACTGCACCACAGCAATTGTCCGGAGATGCACCACAGCTAACAGAAAGAAGCTAATACGATGCAAGCATAACAGAAAAAGCAATTGCACTAAATGACCAGAAAGCTGCTACTAGCTAACACCGAATCTTTCTGGGCGTGCAAAAATTACGTAATGGCATGAGGGGGAGGGAGGTTCGCCAAATGATTACTAATCATTACGGTAGGGGAGGGGGAATATTGGTTTCATCGTTAACAAAAAGCCTCCCAATGATGGCTTCTATCTAGCAAAACAGAGATAACTATATGTACATTGTACATAGTTGTAGCTCATCAATAAAGAAAACTAAGAAAATTATCAGTTGTTGCTGTATACTGATGTTATTTTAATAAAAACGTCATTTTACTTGGAAGTGAACGCAAAAATTTCGGCTCTACCTCTTCAAAAAATTGAAATTTCGGTTGGATGCCAAATTATAAGGGGTGGGGGTTAGAAAATTATTATGGGCGATTATCCGGGGGACGGAGTCCGAAAATGGGCAAAAATACTATTACGTAACTTTTGTATGCCCCTTTTGACTATGTGAATGCTTGGAAAATCAGGGAAGTCAGCAAGGTTGATGACTAAAGAACTAAAGAAGAGTACGCGACAAAGATGCACATTCTGTTCTTTTACTGATGCTTTCTCGTTAAAAGATTAATGCACCCAGCTACTTTTCCACCAAAACGCGTAATTTGTTAATGCAAGCGGTTCTCTGATCGATCTAAGCAAATTCACCGCTCCGAAAGATCGGCGCCCAATTGGGGTCGCTGCTGGTGCGAACGGTGCGTAACGGTGCGTACGGTGCGTAACGGTGCGAACGGTGCGTAAACTACTAACTGCCGACTAAAACTGCAATGGAAAATTTGAACACAGACGACAGAATGTGGTATCAAATGACTGCTGAGCTGACGATCTCTTGATTATTATTTTACACATCAACATCTAATTACTGCATGTTTTATATTCAGCTTTACCTCACCACTCAGATGACAGAGATACGTGTTGTTTTTGGTCTCAGAAGAAATCCTGTAAATGTGCTCACCCAAATTGTAAATCTTTAACAAATATGACAGAATATGGTAGCAAACAACTGCTCTTGACTTCTAGATTATTGTTTTACGCATTAACACACCAGCACGTCCACAACCAATTACTGCATGCTACCTCAGATTAGGCGCTCTCGTCATATCGCCTTAGTAAATCGATTGAGCGGCCGTTTACCCCCAAAAGCCCGCTAGAAAACTTGGTTTTTGAAAGCTTATTGCTCGTGAAAAACTTGTTAGTAAGAAAAACATGCAAATTGGCGACCAGGACAAAACCAAGTCCAGAACTTGCAATGCAAAACGGTTTGCTGGCAGTGCCCTTACGCAAACCGCAATCCTCGATTACTAATTGTTAGGTTAGGTGGCCGCGATTGGACCGTGTGGTGTCTAAGAAGCAACTGGGCCGTGTTCAACGCCTGGGGTGTCTGTATATCACAGGGTCTTCTAGTTCTTCCTCCTCTTAGCATTTATATAGAGGCCGAGGCATGGGCAGCTTATGCCCGTCTTGATAGAAACGGTCATTGGAAGTATCAGGGGCAACAAGTTGGACATTTGGCGGCCAAGGTCAGGGCCCTGAATCAGGTACCTGTGCTTGGTTACCGAAATGACAACATGGTCCCTAGACACTCTTTTAAAAAGCCTTTCCAGGTTTTGATCCCTCCACGGGATCACTGGAAGACAACAGAACCCACTGTAGCTGACAGTCTGAGCTGTTTTACAGATGGCTCAGTTCTGAACAACTCAGCGGGGCCTGGAGTATACTTGAGTCAAGACAAGGAATTTGACAGTAATATGTCAATTCCTCTTGGTCAGTTTGCAACTGTATTCCATGCAGAGATCTATGCCATTCTGGCATGTGTCTGCAGTGATGCAGTTCGAAGTTTTCAAGGCTCAGAGATACGCATATTCTATGATAGTCAGGAGAGGAGAGCACTATCTGCTCATAGGCCAATGGTTTTCAAAAATTAACGCTACAGCAAAACAATTATGCTAAAACCGCCGATAACATGACCGAATGCGATAATTTACGCAAAAAACCGCGCTTGATTCAATGGAAAATTAGAAAAATGCGATCTAGACCAACCACATCTGTAAAACAAATGTAGTAAAACATCTTGTAGTAAAATATCTTTGTACTTTTTAAGAGTCCTTGCCAAAAAAAGTCAGGCAGTGGGCGGCCGATGGAATTTTTTGACCCCCCATTTTTATTGGCTCATTTGAATTGCCCTATTACGAAACCCCCACAGCCGCGTCGGTTTCGCTCTGGCCGCACTCAAACCGGAGTAATGGTTTGAAGAAGGGTGCTGCGCCGGATCTCCCAGATTTGGCTCCTCCATGCTCTTTCAACTGCTGTCAAATTGGCAGCTTTCGAGATAGCACCTTGAAATTGGACACACTTATACAGATTTTCCCGCTCTTTCAAACGCAATAGAGCACAACTGAATACGATGAAAACTGCCAGATTTAGACGCGATTTATTAAGGTTCG
The DNA here is from genome assembly GCA_030248155.1 of Sabatieria punctata. Taxonomy (NCBI): domain Eukaryota; kingdom Metazoa; phylum Nematoda; class Chromadorea; order Araeolaimida; family Comesomatidae; genus Sabatieria; species Sabatieria punctata. The sequence continues at coordinate 11,768 of JASANB010006832.1, forward strand.
GGGGACCCGAAATAGACGTGTCTTTCAATTGAAAGAAGTGCCTATGTGGCAACGAGCTCCAGAGCTGATATTTTCAACATAAGTTGACCATGTAAGGATGTATCGAAACCTACAGGCAAACCCACCGATTCGGCTTTGTTTGGGAGCTGTGCAGCTTTGAAGATGACCCTTTTGATCACGATTTTTAGGCATGACAAGCAAATGTAGATCAATTACTCTTTGTCGAAGGCACCTAGAGAGCTGTCACTTGCAGCCCATACTAAAACGAACATGCTCTTTCAGAATATCAGCTTCATTTGCCTGTCCAGTTCTTCAGTCCCAAGTAATTTTCACATTTTCATGTGTATGCTAAATCTGACCGAATGTCTGGTACCGTCTAACTAGGCTGACCACTACTCCTGTAGTTTCTGGTTAGTCAACCTGAAATTTATCCAGATTGTGCAGAATTTCCCGCTCTTTCAATTGATTCACTCGCCGCATCAATCGGATGCTCAGTTCAAATGTTATATCCGATTGTTTACAAATACGTTTTCTGCAGTGCAACCCTGGCTCGCATCATCGATTAACTTTGCTCAAAAGTGCAAGGCTTTGTCTACACTTACAGAAAAGCTCAATAGATCTCGTACACCTATAACGTGCGCAATATGCAAGCCTAAGCGCTGCATGATTTTGGCCCATGTTTTCTGGTGACTTTTTTGCTAGAGCTGGTTACGCCTTGCGCCCTTGATGCTTAAAGTGCACAAGAAGCTGCAGTTAGCTATAAATTGCCATCGATTAAGACATGTGTTACGGCGGTGGTAGAACTGGCACAGTAATGACTGGAGGTGGTAAGTCAGGCCATTGTCGTTACTCTTAGAGTCAAACGTTGCTAAGTACCGGGTTTTTCCGTATAAACGACCCCCAAATAGTGGCCCCCCTGGGCGTTTATTTGGAAAGGCTTTCCAAATAAACGCACATGGGCGTTTATTAAGATAAAACATTCTGTCCAGGAAAAGATAAAAAATATGATGAAAAATGGGTTAAAACCTCATAAATTGGGGCTAGAAGCATGAGTTTCAGTATAGAAAGACGATATTATCAGTTGTTCTTGAAGTATCAGTGCAAAAAATCAACTCACAGACAGACCGCGCTCAGCCAGAAAGCAGTTGCCAATTCCGAATACACGCACATGTACAGTACTTTCCAAATAGCCGCCCCTGGGCGTTTATTCAGATTAGAACAGAATATGTGAAAAGTGCCAAAACTAAATATGCGCCCATGGGCGTTTTTACGGAAAAACCCGGTACTCTCATAAAGTGCAGTGCTAAAATCTGCTTTTGTAAGTAGAAGCAAACTTCAGTAAAACTTTGTATGGGCAAAACTGGGCAAGAAAATGCGACAAAGAATTATACAAAAGCCTTTCCTGCTATGATCTTCTTATGCTTCTTTGCATAAAGCGCAACGAACCCAACCTCGTATGGTTGGAGTTTTTTATGCATATCTCGGTCTTGAAGCTGTGTAAATGAATTGCCATGTTATATTATTTTTCTGCTATTTTTAACTCAGTTATCTAGTGTTTCCGAGTAAATTTATTTTTAAATTAAATAACTATTAAATTGCTTGCTCAGCCTTCAGAAGAAAATAACTTGCTATTAATTTGCTTGGTACCCAAATTCTGAAATTTAATTTGATACAAATTTGTTATTTGATATGAATTAAATATAAATTTGCTAAAATCAATGATAAATTCCTGAGAAAACAGCTGAAAACCTGGGTCGTGTCAGTCCAAAATGAGTTGACCTTTGTTTAGATGCCGACAAATGGTCGATAAATTAGCATTTAATGAGTTGATATCTTTTCTATAGGCATGAACAAGGTCATCTTTGGACTGAACTTGTTGTTTTGCAGCCAGACTTTGGTTAGTGGAGCTGCCAAACCAAGCAAATTTATATCAAATTCATATCAAATTTATATCAAATTTCTAAGCCAATTTTACGAAATTTAATATAATTTTAATTTGTTTGACAGTCATCGCGAGAAATTTAATTTGTTATTAAATTGCTATTTACTTGTTGATTTTGGCCAAAACAATTTAATTTTGTTATTTAATTTCAATTTGATCGGAAACACTAGTTATGACTGAGTGTTTGAACGTTCGAAATATACTATGTAACAAAATAATACACTTACAGTGCACTTACTTTTATCAATAAATTCTTGCTACTATGAAGCCGCTAAATGTACTGCAGCATGTAAATTTTATTCAACAAAATTTACTTAAAGGTAAAGTCGTTGTGGTCGTGCTATATAAGCTGGTGTCCTATTGGCGCTTTCTATAAGTATAGACAAAGCCTTGCACTTTTGAGTAAAGTTAATCGATGATGTGTCCCAGGGTTGCACTGCAGAAAACGTATTTGTAAACAATCAGATATAACATTTGAACTGAGCATCCGATTGATGCGGCGAGTGAATCAATTGAAAGAGCGGGAAATTCTGCACAATCTGGATAAATTTCAGGTTGACTAACCAGAAACTACAGGAGTAGTGGTCAGCCTAGTTAGACGGTACCAGACATTCGGTCAGATTTAGCATACACATGAAAATGTGAAAATTACTTGGGACTGAAGAACTGGACAGGCAAATGAAGCTGATATTCTGAAAGAGCATGTTCGTTTTAGTATGGGCTGCAAGTGACAGCTCTCTAGGTGCCTTCGACAAAGAGTAATTGATCTACATTTGCTTGTCATGCCTAAAAATCGTGATCAAAAGGGTCATCTTCAAAGCTGCACAGCTCCCAAACAAAGCCGAATCGGTGGGTTTGCCTGTAGGTTTTGATACATCCTTACATGGTCAACTTATGTTGAAAATATCAGCTCTGGAGCTCGTTGCCACATAGGCACTTCTTTCAATTGAAAGACACGTCTATTTCGGGTCCCCCGAACCTTAATAAATCGCGTCTAAATCTGGCAGTTTTCATCGTATTCAGTTGTGCTCTATTGCGTTTGAAAGAGCGGGAAAATCTGTATAAGTGTGTCCAATTTCAAGGTGCTATCTCGAAAGCTGCCAATTTGACAGCAGTTGAAAGAGCATGGAGGAGCCAAATCTGGGAGATCCGGCGCAGCACCCTTCTTCAAACCATTACTCCGGTTTGAGTGCGGCCAGAGCGAAACCGACGCGGCTGTGGGGGTTTCGTAATAGGGCAATTCAAATGAGCCAATAAAAATGGGGGGTCAAAAAATTCCATCGGCCGCCCCCATAAGGGAGCTTGCCTGACTTTTTTTGGCAAGCACTCTTAATGGCATCAATATCTTTACGCAGATATAGATTCCAAATAGCTGATCCTGATTCCAATAGGGCGAACATAAGTTTTATATGACCTCAGTAAGATATCGCTTTGTCGTGTATGAAACACTCTAAAAATTAAAGCTGACATTTTATAGCCTTTGTCGATATCCAGATATGATGAAAAATATGGCCATTCAAAATTTCGCGATTTCAAAATCTGCACCTCAATCGGCCTCGACTTGCTAGCCGACTGTCTCCATTACTGACGCATGTGGTCTTTGTAAGACCGTTATGTTAGATAAATTTTCATTTTTTTGTGATTTTGAGCTCGTTTTTGCTTTTCCACCTCGTCTTGCACAGTTTATTTCTGTCTTACCTGCCGTATCCGCCCCACAAGCTGTCCGAAGACTTTATTGATCTCTTGAAGGAGACGTCGTACAGTAAAAACAAGTCATTTTTGGATGTGTCGGAGAAATGTACGTCTAATACGACGGAGCCAAAGCAGCAATAGCGGTTCTACTCAAACCAATCGGTTTAGCAGTTCAAAGCAGAGTGAGAGACTGTCAAGTGCAGATTTGCCGCGAGACTTTGAACGGCCATATCTCTCGAAGGAGAGGTTTCTACTTTCTAACAAAAGTAAGGTCATTTTTGGAATCAGTGAGAAAAAGTACACCTAGTAAGCTGGAAAGCTGGTCAGAATACGGTAACCAATAGCAAGCCACAGATTTTCGGAACTTTTGACGTGAAGATCATTCGTACATGTACTATACTAGGGGGTTTGGGGGGTTACCCCCTGCTGGAAAGGCCAAACCCCCCTCAGACCCCCCCCCACCGAAACAGGTTAAGAAGGGACCCCGACCCAAAAATACAAGTACCAGTAGTGGCTCCAGTACTAACAAACTGGCTCAGAAATCACTAATTTTTAGCTAAAAATTCGCTTGAAAAGCCATTTGAAACCGAATTTGGCGTTTCCACTGCTGATATTTAAGAGAAATCGGGGTTTTTGGAGGCCCTTTTTGTCATTTTTTTATTGTTTTTAGCTCTAAAACGCTATTTGGCAGCTTAAAATAACGATTTTTAGCGTCCTTACTGAAAAAACCGTGCGAAAACGCATTTCCAAGCGTTTTGGAGCTTTTTGAAAATTTGGATCCCCCTACTAGGACCCGCCACCTGAGGAAAACCACTCCCTACCCCCCTCCAGGTCAGCCCGGAGTTGTTACATGTATGCTCCCGATCCAGGTCGAATCCAGCCAAACGGACTTTATATTCGTAATCAGCGTCTGAAAATGCATCGGATAGACTACTACGTACAGTTTTAATTTTGAGCAAAAGCATTTTTTTCGGCGACCTTTGAGGGGGCCAACCCCCCGCGACCACCCAGGGATTTTGACCAATTTGTGTGGATTATATTTGGGCAAGTGCGATCTAACTTTTGAAGCAAGTTCCAGCCTTCCCAAACTTCCGTGGCTGGAGTTATGGGCGAATATTTGCAAAAAAATGGAGGGTGCATTTTTGCCATTTTTGGTACATTTCGGAAAACATCTCGCTAACTATGCATGACACGAAAAAAATTGAGTGGGGGATTTAAAGTATTTTGAAATAGCTACCGATTGGTGCGCATGCGAAAGCTGTCGATTTAGAATTGCGCAAACGGCATGTGTTTGAATTTGGGTCGTTAGATGTCCAAAAATTGGCCAAAAAGCGGCTGGCGAGCCAACTTTGAGGGGGTGTAGCTCCGGTTCTAGGGGTATTTTTCTGCTAATATGCGCAGATGGTAATCGTTCGAGGTCTAGTTTATGCTCATAAATTTTTAGCCGGATCGGTGTGATTACCCCACTTGCCTATGGGCCATAGTTAAGTATAACTGACTTTCTCGCAAAATGCATCCGGTTGGGGTTGACCATACTCCATATGCAGTAGTTGGCCTGCGGTTAGGGTTTTCGAAAATAGGCCGACGCTGCGCTAACCGCTGTTCAACTGCGATGGGCGGAGTTGAATTTAGAGTTTCGTAGGCAGCGCGCCAAATTTGGCTGGCTGCCAATTGTAAAATTTTCGAATCTGGGACCTAATCCTAAGACGGAACCTGACCCTTTTTCAGGGCCTTTTTACACAGAGGGGAGTACGCCTCAGTCGCATCTATTTCCCATCAATTTTACGTTGTGTGATAGCCGTCCCGCTAGAAAAAGATTGAAAATTTCTTACCCTGATTGGTCAGCGGCACTTTCAAAATGTCAAACCCCCCTCTCCGAAATCCTTGATACGCCACTGGAAGCAACAAAATCAGGCATTAAATCAAAACTTAAGCTCACACGAACATCACAGATTAACCAAAAGCGTTGTACTACAATGCAAAGCGTGATACGAAAATGTAAATTCTAAATTTGGCGCCATTTCCACTGCAGCGGTAATTATTTAACAACATGCTACGGTATTTGTGACTACGGTATCGTTCTCAGATTCGTCCTATTTTCGAACAGTTCCCTTTTAGTTAAACTATCCTCAAATATCGATTTACGCCCACAGCAGCGGTTAGAGAATCTATTTTCGGTTTACCTGCAAGATTTCAAACGCTAACGTTTTTAAAATTCCGAAATTAGCCAGCGGTTAGCGTTTCGCGAATTTAGGCGTCTGGCGCAAGGAGTTAAGTCGCATCTTACCCGCACCGCAGATGTTCGCTAATTGGCGACAAACTTTGTTCGGCTGGGCCTTCTGGGTTAAAGAGCTAAGAATAATTTAAAAATTGGAATTTGCGAAATTAGAAAAAACCCCTGGAAAAAACCAATGACGTACTTTAGTAGCTGTAAAAGCAGATTATTGATTCAGCCGTTGCTGTTAATAAGGACATGCGGCAGCAGGTAGTTTTCTCCTTATTAATAACATCCACTATATAAAGGTAGACTAGAAAATGTTGATGTTAAGAATCCATGGAAACCTAATGTGCTGTGGTAGCTACTGTGTTGGCAATCGTGTATGTATACATAAAAGTGCTATCCATAGTTATAGTTGTAGTTATTATGTTCCTGATGACACGTACCTACCGCGTTTTTCGGCGTAAACAGCACTCCAAATGGTAGTGGTCCCTCGGCGATTATTAGGAATCCTTTCTAAGCGCCCATGGATGGTTATTCAGATAAAACATTTTGTCCTGGAAGAGATAAAAATATCTTGAAAAATGGGTTAAATCTAAAAAAAACCGGGGCTAAAAGCTTGAGTTTCAGTATACAAACACAATATTAACAGTTTCTGACGAAAAATCACTTAAAAAAATTCAATTCACAGATAGGCAGCGCTCAGCCAGAGAGCAGTTGCCATTTTTTTCAAAGTATACGCCCATGTAGTTTTCAAATAGCCGCCCTGGCCGTATATCTAGATTGGAATTCAAGCTGTAAAACGTGCCAAAACTAAATAAACGCCCGTGGCCTTATTTACTGAGAAACGCGGTACCTACAGTACTCCCGTGCGCGTGCCGCATTTGTTGTTCGTGTTTCAGTGCGGTGTTGTTGGAAGCATAGCACCCGTTGATACAGTACGTACCGGGTGATTCATATATCCCGCCCGGTTTCGCAAGCCCAGAACTTTTTTGTTTCTGGACCGAATCTGCTGATTTTTTAATAATGATGTGTGGACATACTTCAGATTTTACTGGTTCAAATATAAACAAATTCCATGCACTACATCACTAGTTATGGACTTCAACGTGATGGTCACTGTTTTCAATCACTTTCTGCAGCCGCTGGTGGTATTCCAGCCTCCACGCTGGTTGGTGCTGGTGGACGCTTTTCCGAGTTTGGTTGGACAGACTGCCCTCTTCGATCAGCGATTCATGCCACCAGCGGATGCTGGTATCTCTTGGAGGCCCGCGTTCTTCCCAATTTGCAGGCGGAACATTCCCAGTGCTTTGGTCCACTCAAAGTGTACCGCGCATTTTAGACGTTCCCTCACCGAAAAAGCTATCACAACTGCTAAAAACGTCGGTTTGTGTTGAAAAGTGAATAAAGCGTCAACCCACTATGGTTTAAGAATGTTTTCAACACTCAAACACTAGCCTAATCGCGCACAAGCCAAATTTATTTAGCGCCAATGTTGGAAATTTTAGTTTGCTTGCGGTAGAATTGCCCGTTTTTAGGCATTTCGTGATGAAATAAGCTGAAATTTGAAGCAGTAAAATTTGAAGTATGTCCAAAGATCATATTAAAAAATCAGCCGATTCGGTCCACAAACAAAAAAGTTCTGAGCTTGCGAAACCGGGCGGGATATGTGAATGACCCTGTATATTTTAATATTAAAATTGATTAAAATCGCCTTTGCGGCGGAGGTCTATAGCGATAGCAAAATTTGTATTAAAACCCTCTCGAAATCAGCCCAACAGCATATTTCTGCTCGCCTGTCCGATAAATAGATTTGTGTGCTCACTTTAGACTCTAACGACAGGAAGACCGTAACATTTGAAGAGGGACGAACAACATCACATACTGTATGCTTGTGCAGAAACTGAGAGATTTGTGTTGCCTATTGTTAGCTCAAGGGGTGCAGCCGAATATTTGGCATTTCCAGCCATATTCCATTTAAAATTTCTCTGTATTGCCGTTTTTTTTCATGAAAATTCACTAATTTTGGTTAATTTGGCCATAAAATTATCAAACTTCACTGTAAATTTGCTACTTTCAGCCTTCGAAACTTTCACTCTTTGTTCCAGTATAAATTCTTATATAAATTTTCACAGCGATCTGTAAATTTTGTGAAGCAGGCTTCTTTTGTTTCCTCGTCAAGCTTACGATCAGTGAAACATTTATAAAATAATGTCTTAGGTGAACTCTTCATGAAAATTGGCAAAATTATGTGTCAGATACTAGTAGCAGCTTTGAAACCTTCAAATTACCACTGTTCGGAGTTATT
>JASANB010006833.1:0-75675 GCA_030248155.1 Sabatieria punctata
AGGACATAACTTTTTCCTACACAGACCGATTTTGCTGAAATTTTGTATAGATACACCCTGATACTTCAAGTTTTTACTGTTAAAATTTTAGCGCGTTCTGACATGAAATGTCTGAATAACAGTAAACTTTTCAAAAGTTCGTTATTGCACTGTGAATTATACTCGTAGTACAGAACGAGGCTGGCGATTTTTCTTATGGGGCTTTATCAAGTCAAAAGTCTATGCCACGCGACCGGCTGACATTCGAGAACTGAAAGAGCGCATTAGGATGGCCTTTGAAGAGATTACGGTCGAGATGCTAGAGTACCGACTGAGGCTGGAGAAAGTGATCGAAAAAAGTGGTGGCCACGTGGAGGCGCATAACTAGCGACCAGAGTGAAGGATTAATTTTAAATTTTAACTGTAAAAATTTGAAGTGTTAAGACATTTGTACGTAAAATTTTAATGAAATCGATCTGACTGGAAAAAAGTTATGGTTATATGAAACCGGGAATAGATAAATGGCCCACCCTGTACATTGTATGTACGTTGATTATTCTGTCGCTTATGCATTTTGTTTTATTGCGAAATACCGTTGTCAAGTAAATTAAAATTAAAATTAAATTAAATTCGAAAATATTTTACTTCCGAAGAGTAAATTAAGTGGCAAGTAAATTAAAATAAAATTAAATATCTGACGAAAATGGCGAAGCAAGTAAAAAGTAAATTAAATTAGATCGAAAAGCCTGAAAAATTTACTTTCAATTTACTTCTAATTTACTTGTTTACTTATTTGCTTCATTGACTATTCGATCTGTGGTAGTCTTGGCTCTCGCATGTAACTTTTGTGAGATTCTGTGCCTTTTCTGTCTGTCTATTTAACCACAGAATGTACATATGCTCTTACTATTGAAAATGGAAACCCAGCTGCAATGCAGCAGATCATTCAACACAATTTTCTCTGAAATCTTAATTGGAATCCTATACTATGTATAGAATGTGAAGCTACAGTTTTCATGCAACCATCACATACATCACAGGTCATCTGCCGAAGGGGGAGGGGGTTGGGGGTCTGGCGCCGGCCGTGGGATCTAAGCCCAAATTTTGGGAGGGGTTGGGCACTAAAAACCCTCAAAAATCGAAAAAAATCGTAATTTTTCGGCTGAAAATCGTCAAAAATCGCTAATTTGGCTTGAAATGCAGCTAAAAAGTGCTGTTTTGCAGGCTATTTTGGCTATTTTTGTGTCTGGAATTGTAAAAAATCGAAAAAATTTGCTCAACAAATTACTTGCCAGAAAATTTGAGGGGGGTCGGGAAAATTGTCTTGGGGGTCCCCATCCAGGGGGTCTGGCCTAAGTCGGGTGGTGCAGACCCACAGACCCACAGATACATGTATGAACTGATGCATAAAAACCCCTTTGTTTCATCAAATCCCTCTCTGTCCATAAGTTACAGTGTTAGCCAAAGCTTTACATCTGTTGCTTTGCTCCCAGAAAAAATAATTATAATGCATTTCTGAACAACTGATTTTACCAAAAACATGAAGCTTAACAAAAGGATGGAGTTAGATTCATAGTGCCATCAGTGTACTAGAAATCCATACTCAGATATTTGGTGGTTTTGTGGCATTTTCGGCAATTTTTTGCATAGAAAAGTAAATTAGAATTTAATTAGAAGTTGAAAGTAAATTAAAATCAAATTAAATTGTTGGTAAATCGGTCAAAGTAAATTAAAAAGTAAGTAAATTATTTTGTGGAGGTGCAAGTAAATTAAAAAGTAAGTAAATTACTAAACTAATTTACTTGACAACGGTATTGCGAAACACTAACAGCTTAATCATATGAACGCAAAAAGTGAACACGATTCGACTCAAACGTGAGTGTTGATTGAATCCAATATTTGAAAACCAATATGCATATCATGAGTTATCATATCAACACTGTCTATACCTAATTTTGTCCGCGTCAGTGGCTCAGTGGGTAGCTCGCTGCCTCTGAGTCACGGCGGCCGCTGCATCCCTAGTGGTTGTAGTGGTTCATCCTCTCGGCGTGGCAAGTTTCTTGCTGCAAAGAGTTGGTCGTCGGCACAACGCTCCACCCAGGCCACCGAAAACTGGTTACAGTGAGTAGGTAAAATGGGAACGAACTGGATCTGCCGTTGCACCGAAAGCCGCTCCTAAAAGCATGCCGCGTTGGAGGGAAGGTCAACTACGTCAGGAGCCGTCTGAGAAACCAGCATTACGGCCTATACCGGTTTACTCCTCCTCGGCCGGGCGGCCGCTGGGAGCTGTCAGCACCATGACGTCACCACGCCAGGCGCTCTCTTAGTACCTGGCGCCCAACAGCATGGCTTGAGTGGCTTGGCAGTGAAAGAAGGGCAAACGTCCGAGATGGATGACGATATAAGCGGTAGCAGAAATGGACCGTGCAGGTCTGTCAGACCCCTTGGCCGGCGCCAGACCCCCCCCCCCCAACCCCCCCTCCCCCCATCGGCGGATGACCTGTTACATGTATGGGCATGCCCGTTGAGGATTTTCGGCGGGCCTGGCCCGCCGGGTGGAGCACTGCAGAAATTTTTAGAGCGAACTTAAAATTAAGCACAAAATAGAAATACACACGCGTTTTCTGTTTTAAAATGCTCGTTTTGAAAGGTTAACTGTAATTTTAGTTTTCAATTTGACAATTCAAAGCAAAATTTTTCAAAACTTTAGTTAGACAAAGCCAAAACCAATGGGCCGGGCCGGGCTGGATTTTGGGTGAGCCGGGCCGGGCCTGATTTTGATGCTGTGAGGATATGCCTCACCTGAGAGGCCCACTGGACCGGGCCGAGCCCAAAAAACGTGCCCCCCATAGATGCTACCTTATTCCATGGTGGGGGGGGGGGCATCTGGACCACCGAAATCGATCCATAGAGCCATGAAAACAACTGGCGTTAGTAAGCCATAAGCGCAACACAAGATCCACACGACTCAGACGCATTCAGCAGTGCCGTGGCGATTGCCTTTGCGCGGGTGTAGTTATTGGCTAGTTGGGCTTTGGAGCTAAAAAGTTGATATCCTGTTCTTTACATCTTGGATACTGACTCCAATAACTACACCTTTATTCATATATCCGCTATTGTGATAGAGGATACTTTGCAGAGATACCGGTATACCGGTATTTTTGCGAATACCTACCCATACCGAACCGATTCCTGAAAATCCCATACCCAAACAACAGTATCTATACCTAATTTTAACATTTAATAAAGAATCCATTTCTGCACCTAAAATAGTCTAGGACAAGTAGATTTTGAAGAAAAATAGAAAAAATACCGTTTTTCTAAAAACAACATTTTATTATTTGGCATTATGCGGCCTTTGCCAAAAATTGCGTGCAATGTATAGCCAATGGTTAGTCCAAACAGCATGCAAGAGGAAATTAAAAACTTCCACACCTTGTAGCGACAGTAGGCGAAAAACTGATTTTTGCACCTTCACTTTGGAGCGTCGATTCTACATTCCGGAGAAGCGTACGGGACTATAACAAAATGGCAGCAGAACGCCTCCTCTATAAATGTTTAAAGTTTGGGCCTGCTGGGCCTGGTGGTTTCAGAGAAATGACGGTTTTTGTGAACATCCAAAAATCGTGCTCCCGGCGATTTCCCAGTTTTCTAGCCCAGTAGTGGGTAAATAACGGAAATACTTCAGCTCTGAACATCCCTAGTATCGGACTTTCAAATGAGCCAATCAAAACTGGGGGTCAGATTTGGCCGTGTGCCACTCTCCTGAAGAAAACTGTACAGCTCTTATATAAAATGGCTCTTAACAAATCATAATTTATGATGTTTACCATATGAAGTGAAATAATTTTTATACAGGGTGTCTCAAAAAAAATGATCACATTTCTTTTTACTGCCATTTCCGTAAATTTTGACCAAATAGGCTGAAATTTGGACCATAGGTGCCAAAACTCGTGCAATTTTATGTGTTAAAGTTTGGTGCACTAGGCTTGACTCATTCCCGAGAAATTTCAAAAAAAGTGAAATTTGGTAATTTCAATAGTGAAAGGCGGTCACCGAAAAATGGAAACATTTCCTTTTCCTATATCTTTTCTAATTTTTGACGGAATTGGATGAAATTTGGAGTGTAAACGCAGAAGTTCAGGGTAATTCGTGTGTAAAAAGTTGACGCATGAACTCCAACGCTATCGTTAGAGTTTAGGCGATAATGTAATGTAACGTTTTTTCGGTGACCGGCTTTTGGTATTGAAATTACCAAATTTCACTTTTTTTGAAATTTTTCGAGAATTGGTCAAGCCTAGTGCATCAAATTGTAACACATAAAATTGCCCGAGTTTGGGCACCTATGGTCCACATTTCAGCCTATTTGGTCAAAATTTGCGGAAATGGCAGTGAAAAGAAATGTGATCATTTTTTCGGTGACCGGCTTTCACTATTGATTTAACAAATTTCACTTTTTTTGAAATTTCTCGGGAATGAATCGAGCCTAGTGCACCAAACTTTAACACATAAAATTGCACGAGTTTTGGCACCTATGGTCCAAATTTCAGCCTATTTGGTCAAAATTTGCGGAAATGGCAGTAAAAAGAAATGTGATCATTTTTTTGAGACACCCTGTATAATCGCGGAAACCATATTAACGAGAGCCATGTCAACAAGGCTCGACTGTACAAGCTCAAGGACTAATGACCACAGCTGAACTAGCATATCTTTTATGTAGGAGTTGTTGTTTGAGTAGAGTCCATCTATTTGTTTTTGGATCCAACACCTCCACTGATTTATGTGCATCTGGAAATCCTCCACCTACAGCAAACAGTCGAGTCCCGTCTGATAACAAAGTGAAGTATCGTTGGTCCATATTCATCATAGATGGAATTTGGGTCCAAGTGTTGCTAATTGGGTGATAGCGCTCACACGAGTAGAGATGCTCCCTGTCTCTACCAATTCCACCACATACATAGATCTGGTTATTGAGCACCGCGGCTGAGTGCCTTGTCCGTTCTGTGTGCATGGAGGCCACTGCTCTCCAACCTGAGCCAGGCCTGAATCGCTCCACAGTGCTTAGTGCCTGCCGTCTTTGTTCGTTGAACCCTCCGATGGCATAGATCTGTCCTTCAATTGCCACCAGTGCTAGTTGCTCTTTCTCAGCTGCCATGGTGGCAGTTAAGTGTCAGCTGTTCTGGTAGAACTGCTCACATGCAGGCTGATGGTAGGAAGGGTCGGTTTTTTCTTCTGTACTGTCGAATCCTCTATGTCCACCACAGACATAGATGGTGCCAGAATCAGTGGTGCTGGTGGGACCAAAGCGACATCGCCACATCTCTGGAGCATGACAGACTCGGTTGGCTGTTGGGCGGAACATGAGCACAGTCCTGAGTGAGCGGTCTAAGCCGCGCCCTCCAATAATATAGACAGTTCCATTCAAGAACTCAGAAGTATGGTATCGCCTTGGCTCAGGTAGTGTGAGCTTGAGTAGAGCGTTTCTGTCCGGGTTATCTGGATAGTACAGTTCCATGGATCTGGATACTTCTCTAGTATCTCGACCACTGACCAGAAAGCCAAATGGCATCTACCATACATGTAACAGTGGTTCTTGGGTGTCACACCTCGCCAGCTAGCACCAGACTCCCCTGGACCCCTCTGAAATGATTTTTGTACCTGCCCTGTCTGATTTTTCTGAAAAGCAACTTTTGTTCAAACGTTTTGCAATTTTCAGACACTAAATTAGATTAAATCGGATAGTAATTAGAGTGACTTATAGCAAAATTCCAGTTTTTTTGGCTCTGCCGATTTTTAGCTATATATTTTGTTTCCGTCGCTGAGTTTTGTCTCCATTAATCTTAGGTGCGCTCAGGCCGCCAGCCCCCTTCAGAATCGGTAGAGGAACCGCTACATGTATGGAGTCAGCTGAAATGTATCTACATTGTACATTGTTTTCATTGATCAGTAGCGTACCCAGGGGCTGTAGAGTCGGTACTAGTGTGGGATTGTATATCCAAATATACATATACAAATTTGTATATATATATACAAATGTTTTGGATATACAATGTACATATACTTATACAAACGGAATACTGAAGCAATATTTAATATACATATACAAACAGACTTGATATACAAATGGTTTGTATATTTCCCTGTTTGTATATTTTACAGTAACTGATTTGATAAATTTAGCGTATTTTGGCTATTTTTTGCTATAACTGACTTGTTTTCAGCATCTCCTTTACAATTTTACGTATTTTTAAGCAGCCTTTTTAATGTTTCTCCAAAGCTCAACATCCCAAAAAGCCCAGTTAGGTTAGGTTAGGTTTATTACGCCCAAACACAGAAACAGAACGCAATACAAAATGTTGGGCGCGGCAGACAGACGACGTATTGGTCTTATGTTGCCGAGGTCAGGTCAAAACATTGGCAGGCTACTAGTTGTCTTTGTAAAGACTGAGAGAATTTGAATTGACAACTTCACTAGGTAAATTATTCCATAGCCGAATGGTTCTGGCTGCGAATGAGAACTTTCTACGTTGAGGTTTTTCTTTAAAACCGGTAGACACAGTTTCTTATCATGACGCCTTGTACACATGGTTTTAGCCCATTCAAAATAGTCTTAAAAAGCATATCATTCAGTCCGTACACAATTCGGTATATGTCGCTTTTCTAGAGTCTCTAAGTCAAATTTTCGAAGTGTGTCAATATAGAAATGCTGCATTTCATTTTTGTTCAGCCGCAGTGTTAACGACCTCTGGACACTCTCCAAAACCCTAATATCCTTTACTTTAAAAGGATTCCAGACTGAGGTGGCATACTCAAATTTAGGGCGCACAGTCTAATTAGTCTAATTTTGGGCATACAATGATGGAAAAAGGCTTTCTTCTCTTATGAAAATTACACTTTTCAGTCAAAATTTACGTTTTCTGCGATATACAAATATACAAAAAAATATGCCATATTAAAATTTCGTTTGTATATGTATATATACATACACGTATACAAACCACTTTGCTATATACATATACAAATGAAGTGGGCATACAGGTATATGTGCCCACGTTAGTCGGTACACCCCTTTGTTGCGTAGGTAGGAAGGAACGGTAGTCCAAAATAAGAAAAAGTAATGAATTATGTACTAACACCGTCTATTTTAGGTTCAGAATACCCTTTTAATGCCTTTTTGAAGGCTAATTTTGCAAAATTTTCTTTATCGATATCAGGTATCAGGTACAGGTATTTTAAAAATACCCAATCAGGTATCAGGTATAGGTAGGTATTCACAAAAATACAGGTATCAGGTATAGGTATCAGGTATTTGCCCATAAATAGTTATAATCCGGATTTTAGCCGAAAAATCGCCCAGACTACCAATTTAGTCTCAAAAGTCAGCTAAAATCAGATTAGTCCAGTAATTTTTTGATTTTTTCGTTATGGAACTGCACAAACTGGTAAAAAAACCCATTCTTATAATATCACAGGGGTGTGGAATCGCTTTGCAGATCCGTCTCTGGTGGTTTATCTTTGCTACTTAGAGTATGGCTTCTCATAATTTACCCATATAGAGTGTGTCCCTGTTTGTCTTCGCCTTTATTCATTGGCTTACTCAGGATTTTGCAAAAGGAAGTATAAAATTTTTAGATCTCTGGTTGGGCGTTGGGCCATGGCCCAATCAGGGCGAGAAAATTTTGAAAAAATGAGCCTTCCTACAAGCTTTTTTAATCAACAAATCGGTCTTAAACTACCATCTGTTGCCTTCTGTTTGTACCTGATACCTGTACCTGTTTCAGTCCAAAAATACCCAAAATCAGGTAGGTACAGTACGAAAGTACCCGATAAGGTATCAGGTAGGTATCAGGTGGGTATTGCAAATCTACCTGATAATCAGGTACAGGTACAGGTATACCTGATCCACAGTACCGTATAGTGCTGTTTATAGTACCCCCTATTTATAGTACCCGGGGTACTATAAACAGCTCTTAGTGCCATTTATAGTACCCGGGGTACTATAAATGGAGACAGATTTTTATTCTGAAATGAGCTGTTATAAAATACAAAACGTGCGAAAAATACAGTATTTTTGCAGGTAAACCTTCTTTATATGAAGAAAAACAGTAGATAATGCAATCATAGAGGTTCTGATGTATGTACATAACCTATTTTTTACATCAAATCAGTAATTTGAGCAAAGAACTTTACATATTACAGTCAGGCACTTAACGCCGTTTATGGTACCGACACCATATAAGGTGCCGGTACCATATATGGTACCGGTACCGAGGGTAGTGGTACCATATATGGTACCGGCACCATATATGGTACCGTCACCATATATGGTACCGGTACCATATATGGTGCCCCCACGTTCGGCGACTGTGGTGGTGCCATATATGGTACCGGTACCATATATGGTACCGGCACCATATATGGTACCGTCACCATATATGGTACCGGCACCATATATGGTACCCCTACTCATGGCCATGGGTGCCGGTACCATATATGGTGCCGGTACCATATATGGTGACGGTACCATATATGGTACCGGTACCATATATGGTACCACTACCATATATGGTACGAAATCTGAACGGAGTGGTACCATATATGGTACCGGTACTGGAAAAACGCGAAGGTGGGGGTACCATATATGGTGCCGGTACCATATATGGTACCGACACCTTATATGGTACCGTCACCATATATGGTACCGGTACCATATATGGTACCACCACAGATCTCGAACGTGGGGGTACCATATATGGTGCCGGTACCATATTTGGTGCCCCCCCGAGCGGCGACTGTGGTGGTGCCATATATGGTACCGGTACCATATATGGTACCGGCACCATATATGGTACCGTCACCATATATGGTACCGGCACCATATATGGTACCCCTACTCATGGCCATGGGTGCCGGTACCATATATGGTGCCGGTACCATATATGGTGACGGTACCATATATGGTACCGGTACCATATATGGTACCACTACCATATATGGTACGAAATCTGAACGGAGTGGTACCATATATGGTACCGGTACTGGAAAAACGCGAAGGTGGGGGTACCATATATGGTGCCGGTACCATATATGGTACCGACACCTTATATGGTACAGTCACCATATATGGTACCGGTACCATATATGGTACCACCACAGATCTCGAACGTGGGGGTACCATATATGGTGCCGGTACCATATATGGTACCGGTACCATATATGGTGCCGGTACCATATATGGTACCGGCACCTTATATGGTACCGGTACCATATATGGTACCGGCACCTTATATGGTACCGGTACCATATATGGTACCACCACAGGCCCCGAAGGTGGGGGTACCATATATGGTACCACTACCTACGGTACCGGTACCATATATGGTACCGGCACCTTATATGGTGTCGGTACCATAAACGGCGTTAAGTGCCTGACTGTATTAATGTTAGTTTCTTATAGAGCAGATTTCGTAGGTGTCCTATATAGTCCCGGGTACTGTAAACGGATTCAATTTTATTTTCGCAAAACCCTAAGTGCCATATATAGTACCCGGGTACTGTAAATGGATTCAATTTTATTTTCGCAAAACCCTAAGTGCCATATATAGTACCCGGGTACTGTAAACGGATTCAATTTTATTTTCGCAAAACCCTAAGTGCCATAAATATATAGTACCCGGGTACTGTAAATGGATTCAATTTTATTTTCGCAAAACCCTAAGTGCCATATATAGTACCCGGGTACTGTAAACGGATTCAATTTTATTTTCGCAAAACCCTAAGTGCCATATATAGTACCCGGGTACTGTAAATGGATTCAATTTTATTTTCGCAAAACCCTAAGTGCCATATATAGTACCCAAATAGCACTATACGGTAGTGACCAGAGGCTCTGGTATCTAGCCTTATATGAAAAGCCTGGAAAAATTGGTACGTGAAAATTTGTTCTAATTTTCGTCATTTCCTCACAGTTCAGATCGATGCAAAAATGTCAATCAAAATACAGCTACTAGTAGATATAGTTCCTAATAGTCTTCGCGTCTGTTTATAGCAATTCTACCGCGCAAGCAAAGCTTGGGTTATACAAGCCGTGAAAATCGAAAAAAAAAATTGGCGCAGAAACATAGATAAATGAAAGAAAAACTGTATTATTTTCTACACACATGCAACGAGCTAACTATTGCAGAAGTTTTTACTCAGTGAACAGCGACAAATTTGCGATAAAAAGAGCAACCGACGATAACCCGATAAACCGACGGAGTCCAGAAACATCAGTAGGGCACGGATATTTCTGTAGTTTATGCACCTTAGCTGACAACAAGAGTGATAAACACAACCCAGCAGATTTTTTACTTTTGCAACCATGAATATTAACGGAGTTGAATGAATCCTTTTTTGAATGAAAGATTGATAAATTCTTCAAAGATTGGTGCAATTTTTATTGAGATTCACTGCTTAGTTCTTGAGATATTTGCCCTCAAAGTCGAAACAGATTTTGGCAAAGAACAAGAGTGATTCCGTTGCACTTCATAATAAAGCAGATTCCTACTGCTGGGGGCTAATGACACTTTACTGTTGAAGTGAACCGAGTTTGTGTGTCACCAGTAAAGCCTCCAATAGCCCTCAGCAGTAGCAGAAATCCGTTTTATTACGAAGTGCAGCAGAATAATAAAAAATTCCTCTTGTTCACTGCCAAAATCAGTGTTTTGAATTTGAGAGTGAATATCTCAGGAACTAAGCAGAGTACATTTATAACCATTACATCAATCTTTCAAGAATGTATTTATCTTTCATCTAAAAAAGGATTCATTCAAGTCGGTTGCGATTTGCGGTTGCTACAGCGAAAAATCTGCTGGTTTGTTTTTTGCGCACCCTGTAGATTTGATTAGACCTATCGAAAAAGCAAACACTAAACTTCTGAGTGATGGCCAGGTGGAAGAGAAGGCCAAATTTGGAGCGAAATTTTGGTACAGCAGGTTGGTTTTAGCACTGATGATAATCATAAATTAGGACTGCATGCTATCACTAGAAATATGCAAACGGAAATATACAAACCGTTTGCATATTAGGTTCGTTTGCATATGTATAAAACATATTGGAAAATCGAATACATATGTATATGTATATATGCAAACGAAAAATAATGTACAGGGTGTGCCAAAAAAAAACAACCCAGCAGATTTTTCGCTGTAGCAACCGCAATTCTCAACCGATTTGAATGAATCCTTTTTTAGATTAAAGATAAATAAATTCTTAAAAGATTGCTGGAATTTTCATTAATGTACTCTTCTTAGTTCCTGAGATATTGGCTCTCAAAATCAAAACAGTGATTTTGGCAGTGAACAAGAGGGATATTTTTATTATTCTGCACTTCGTAATAAAACGGATTCCTGCTACTGCTAAGGGCTCTTGGAGGCTTCACAGGTGACACAGAAACTCTGTTTACTTCAACACTAAAGTATCATTAGCCCCAGCAGTAGGAATCTGCTTTATTATGAAATGCCACGGAATCGCTCTTGTTCTTTGCCAAAATCTGTTTTGACTTTGAAGGCAAATATCTCAAGAACTAAACTGCGAATCTCAATAAAAAGTGCACCAATCTTTGAAGAATTTATCAGTCTTTCTTTCAAAAAAGGGTTCATTCAAATCGGTTCAGATTCATGTTTACAAAAGTAAAAAAACTGCTGTACTGTTCTTTATCACTCTTGTTCATTGCCAAAATCTCTGTTTTGACTTTGAGGACAAATATCTCAGGAACTAAGCAGGCTATCTTAATAAACGGTACATCAATCTTTCAAGAATTTATTTATCTTTCATTTAAAAAAGCATTCATTCAAATCGGTTGAGGTTTGCGGTTGCTACAGCAAAAACTCTGCTGGGTTGTTTTTTTTTGGCACACCCTGTATATTATGCAAACAATTTATATGTATATGTATATATACAGACAACTGTACAGTGGAGGACTCAAACTACTACAAACAGCCAGAGAAAAAATCAAATGACTTAATCTGGGAAAAACCGGGATTACGGTATCAGGGTCAACTTTTCAGGGTTCTTTTGTGACCCAATCGACGTAAGACAAAATTTTACACCGTATATGTGAATTTCAGCCAGAATTCCGGTTGAGCTGCTCCCGAGTTATTTCAATCCCACCCAGAAATCTGAAAACGGCCATTTTTAGCATTTTCGACCAACGCTGACGGTGTATATCTCTGGAACCGTTCCACCTAGAAGAAATATGAATACATTTTTGAAATCCCCAACGTATGTAGATTATAGTTCACTGAAAAACTCGCATTCACCCCAACTGCAGAAAAAGTGGATTTTTTTCTGTTTTGCGCAAATTAGCATTACCATGGCACGTTGCGCAGATTAGGTTGCACCACAGTACCGAGCGCGGGCCCCTCTACAACTTTGGTTATGAGCGCTCCGACGCATCGATAAGGAGTTATTTGCAAAAAACGCCAGTCCGCTCTTTTTTGACGCTGAAGGCGGAGGGGGTTGGGGAGTCTGGCGCCGACCGCGGCGGGTCTGAGTCCAGCACCGGTAGAAACAAACGATTTTTCCGTTCAGCTCACCTGAACGGAAAATTTTGAACAAACATTGCGAGCCAACAAGCTGACATTTTTTCCTGCAAATTTGTCAGCCACTACAGTTTCTACAAAAGAAACTCTAGACCAATTACAGATCAAACGACCAAGAATTGAACTCACAGAAGCGTTTCAAAATTTTCCATTCAGGTGAGCTGAACGGAAAAATTGTTTGTTTCTACCAGTACAGATTTTGGGAGGAGGTTGGGCACTAAAAACGCTGAAAATCGCTAATTGTGTCTCAAATACTGCTAAAAAGTGCTGTTTTACAGGCCATTTTGGCAATTTTTGTGTCTAAAATTGCAAAAAACCGCAAACATTTGCTCAAAAAAATTACTTGCCAGAAAATCTTCTCGCGGGGTCCCCATCCGGGGGGTCTGGCCTGGCCTATGTGGGCCCCAGGCCGGTTTGAACCTGTTATATCTATGATGAGAATAAACGAAATTTAGAGATATAGTCAGCAATAAATCTCGCTGTGTGTGGAGACACTCTATTTGCAGGAAAAAAGGATCTCTGTGTGTGGTTTGAACTGCCTGATTGATGGACCTTTCCAGGCCGGAATATTTGGCCTTCTAGCAAAGGACAGATTAGCTCAATTTTTTGTTTACTGGTATTTTCATATTTGCCGATTTTAAGCGAAATAATACAATATTTTACATTTTTTGATACCCGTTTTTATCCTAGGAAGTTTTTGTAATATTTTGTATTTTCAAGTAAGACAGAGAAAACAGGTACATAAACCGTTAATTTTTCTAACAAAAACAATCTGAAAGACAGAAAATCAACAGATTATTATGAGCTGTGCTGAAAGCAATCTATGTGTTGCAGTAAGAATATTTTCAGAAATCGGAGCCTCGGCAGCAATTGGTAGTCTTTTCACAGAGTTTATTAATAAGTTTTATGGAGCAGATCAGTCTCTCTACACAAACTCACAGACTGATGACCACAGCTGAACTACCAAATCTTTTATGTACGAGTTGTTGTTTGAGTAGAGTCCATCTATTGGTTTTTGGATCGAACACCTCCACTGTTTTCTGTCGATCTACGTATCCTTTTCCACCAACAGCAAACAGTCGAGTCCCGTCTGTTAACAAACTGAAGTAATATCTGATCTTATTCATTGATGGAATTAGAGTCCAAGTGTTGCTGACTGGGTCGTAGCGCTCACACGAGGAGAAAACTCCTCCACCACACACATAGACGTGGCCGTTCAGCACTGTGGCTGAGTGAGCCCTCCGTTTTGTATGCATGGAAGCGACGGCTGTCCAAGAATTTGACGTTGGAGAGTAGCTCTCCACTGTGCGCAGAACTACTCCATTATTGACACCTCCGATGGCGTAGATCTGTCCCTCAACTGCCACCAATGCCAGTTCGTCTCTCTCAGTTGTCATCGAGGCAGTTGCGTGCCAGTTGTCTTGGTGGAACCGCTCACACGATGACAAAAACTTCCAGATACATTGTACCTCCATCTCTGTATTCTCCACCACACACATGCAGCATTCCACCCAGAACAGTGCTGGCATGACCGTATCGACGTAGTTGCATGTGAGGAGCACTGGAGAGTCGGTTGGTTGAGGGGTCAAAGGTGAGCACACTCTTCATTGTTTTGCTTCCATCATATCCTCCAATGATGTAGACAGTTCCATTCAAGAACTCAGAAGAGTGGTATCGTCTGGTCTGAGGCAGTTGAACGTTGAGCAGAGAGTTTTTGTCTGGATTGTCTGGGTAATACACTTCCATCGATCTCTCTGCTTCATCCTGACCGCCACTGATCAGAAAGCCAAAGGGAACAGCTGAAAGAAAGAGAATGGAGGGTTGGTAGAAGACTGACTGTAAATGGAGTTAAACAGTTATTTCTTGGTATTTAGCATTGCACCCATTCCATTGATCAGAGTGCAATTACCGTATGTGAGTAAAAATTCAAAACGCACATTATTACTAAACTTGACTGAATATATTAAACTATCCATAAAAGGTCCGAGGGCTGGGGAAGGGCAGTTTAGGCTGTTGGCATGGCACCTTTATTAAATAACGGCTAAAATTCGTAATTTTAAGCAGTCGAATAGCGTTTAAGAGCTAGAAACAAATAAAAAATGAGAAAAAAGTGGTAGCTAAAAATCATAGATTTGCTTCATTTAGCCGCCAAAACTGGCTCAGAAATCACTTTAAATGGCCGTTGGTAACCTAATTTGGTGTTTCCTCCGCTGACATCGCTGTTTTAAAAGCTTTCTGTCATTATTATTGTTTTTAGCTCTTAAGCGCTTTTAACAGCCGAAATAGTGATTTTTTAGCTTTCTTATTTAATACAACGTGATTATTATTTTAGTACAGGTATAGTTTTAGTATAGCGATAAATATTTTTTCCGAAAAAAACCTCGCCCTGTTTTTTTCTGTTTTTTTTGGTTTTTTTTTTCCAAAATCCCGGAAAAATCTCAAGCTTAAGTTGTGGGTATGCTAGCCTGGTTTTACGATTCTAACGCTTTCATGCAACTTCCTGAGTCTTTTCAGACCAGCAGACATACACGTCTTACATATAAATAAATCACGAAACAGGCATGAAACAGTGCCTGACAGGCCACATCAGTAAATGCTATATGCAAATTTTCTTACTACAGTTCACATTTTTGTTTTATCAAGCCAAATTTGGTCTTTTCTGTTGTTTTTCTAACAGTTTTGAGTCAGTATGGCCTGTTATACATCGCAACAGTCCATTTTTAACGAAAAAATGACATAAATTAGCTACTTTTAGCTCGAGTTTTTTCCCACGATTTATGTTTTTTCCGATCCTTAGGAATAAACCGGTTTTCTTCGGAAAAAAAACAACGAAAAAAACGCACCTCATATCCCTGATACAGAGTGTCACAAAAATGGCACCCTCTATTTTAGGGCCCCTGAAAATGACGTCATCGATTTTTGGCCATTTTTCGACCCATTAGTGTATCCAAGGTGTAATGTAGGTGGGTGCACTCCTATTTTGGTGAAGATAGAAGGAATAATCTGTTAGTAAAAAGAGAAACGAATAAATTCAGTACTGAGAAGGTGTCAATATTATACAGTATAGATAAAAAATATGTCCCATTGCTTTTTCGGCCCTCACTCAAACGTTTCGTTCTCAGTCACTTCTTTACCGATTTTGCTCAAATTTTCAGCAAAAATTAACAAAATGTTGGCTAAATATTCTGAAAGTTTGGTACGAAAATTCCAACGGAACAATTTTTTCTAAACGGAAAAGTGAAAATAGGTAATAGTGGTCTATGTAAATTCAAATTTCCCGCGTAATTACGGCGCTATCGCTTAGATAGGTGCAGGAATGATGGGGTGGACATTTGGTCATAACATATTCAGACGACAGCCCTCTGGCTTATGGGACACTAAAATTGGGGAACTTTAAAATTCACGGAAACTCGATTTTTACTTCAAAAACTTAGTTTTCTGCAGTGTCTCTTACATTTCCAAAAATTATTCAATTATAGGATTGTGCAAACTTATGCAGTACAGTTGTAATGCTAGTGCTGCATCGGAAAGACCTGAACACAAGCAGAGTGTTGTTTCTGTCCCGATTGACTCCTCTAGCAGGACTCTTAACGACATACATACTGTAGCAAATAACGGCGAATTTTTTTTGATTTTCCACCTTTCCAGTGGCGTATCCAGAGGGGGTGTGCCCACCCTACACCCCCTTTGCGGTGGAGGTAGGAAGAGAAAGTCTGTCAAAAATAACCGAAACTAAACTAAATTATGTACCAGAACTGTCTATTTTGTGCTCAATGCCTTTGAAATCCGTTTTTGAAGGCTAAATTTTTAGAATTTTCACAGAAGCTGAACCAGACCACTTTAAAACTACTAAAACTCGTAATTTCTGTTAATTTTAAGCCTGGAAAATCCAAATTTGGTATGATGAAACAAAAAGGCAAACTGCTCTAAGAAAATTGTGGATCAAATGTAGCTGGGTGAATCAGGAACCGATCCCAAACAGAAATTAATGTGTTTAATGATCATAATTAATTATAAATTAACGAATTCTGTCGATAAATATCGATTATCGATAATTTTTTAGCAAAATTTCAAAAAATGGTCCAAAATGGTCGTGTCATATATGATTTGAAAGCCCTTCGCCTGACGAGTCAAATGATCACTGCATCAGAATAGGCACGCTCCAGAGGGCCTGTTTTCCAATTATAAAAGTAACCCTAGAGACGCATCAGTATAAGCTATAATAAATGTTGTAATTTTTTCACACACTTGAATAATTTCTTCCTATATTGTACAAAGGCCTGCTAATTTTACTGATTGCTAAGCTAACAACAAATCTTTCAGACCGTCAGAAACTTCAGACATCTTGCTTAATTTTTCTAGAATGCAATCTTTGGGCAAATTTTGGCAAGTTTTCCTTATTTTACAACCTTTCCCGAGTCTATTTGACGCAAAATTAGTGTCTTTTAGCCATTTTGAGTCCATAATTTCGATTGTGATACAAATATAATTTTTCCCGGATTTACGGTCAGTTCCCCAGGTCAGACCGGACCCTAGCCCCATCCTCCATGAATCACCTAGTGGCTAGCTAGATGTAGGCATGTCTGTAAATGTGCCTCTCTAAGGCTGACAGCCAAATATGGCCTGATTGTGAGAGAAAGATAGAGATGTAAGGGTGAGGGTTTACCTGAGGGGCACTTGGGTCTGTTGCAGAGGTTGCAGGCGTTTCTGCAGTTCTCAGCCATCCAATCAGCACTCTGAGTGCACTTGCCTTCTGTGGCCAGTCTGTTGCAGTTGGAGAAATAATCCTGACAACCTGCAACTGGTCAGATGAGAAGACAGACTGCAGAGAGAGAACCAACCAGAGTGCTCCCTGCTCACTGCACCCCTGCAGACACCACACGTTGCCTGGCACTGCTCTCGCATGAAGCTGTTTGGGTTGGAGCAGGAGTACTTGTCCTTCCACCGCTCACAGCACTGGTGTTTGTTGTAGCACAGCTCTGCAACTTATCACTTGTGTCTGTTTGAACTTTCGACAGACTTATCTGCAGAGAGACCGGCCGCAATGCTTTGCCTAGCTCATTTTTTTTCCAATTAATTATGTAATCAGCAAGTATGTAAATGATTATTTCAATGTTTCCGAGTCATTGCAGATATACGTCAGTGTGTGCTTACTTTCATTCTACTAGCAAACAAAGCTATGCAACACTTTGAAGTTAGGCACCAGAACAGCACTGTTTCTGTGGCTTAACACTTGAGCAATCTTCCGAGACGTTTCCGAAAGTAAGCGTTTAGTAATTTTTATTTTTGTCCTTGCTGACCTCAGGGTAGAGATGTGCACGGGCACCTTTTTTCCGGCCCGGCCCGGCCCGGCGGGCTGATCAGGTGAGGCATGCCCGGCCCGCCATGCCCGGCGGGCATCAAAATCGGGCCCGGCCCGGCCCGGGGGGCCTGAAAATGGTGCCCGGCCCGGCCCGGCCCGCCTAAAATCCGGCCCGGCCCTGTCCGGCCCGTTAATTTTGCTTTGTCTTACTAAATTTTTGAAAATTTGGCATGAATTTTCCGATTAAAAGCTAAATTTCATGTTAAGCTTTGGAAATTGGCATTTTAAAACAGCGAATTTCAAATTTATGCTTTCTTTTAATTAGGCTGGAAACTGGTATTGGTTTGTTTTACAGGAATTGGATATTGGGTTTCTTGTCATTGATAATGATACACAATGTACATTACATATCCAGGGCAGTGGTTGACACCCTTTTTAAAGTCAGACTCAGAAGCTCAACCCTATGAATCAAAGTGTGCACTTGAATCTAAGCCTGAGCTCCAAATTGAGGCTTAAAATTAAGTTGGTCGGCAGGTGGGGTAAAGGCTTGTGTACGAACGGCACCAAGGCTGAAAATACTGTTAAAATAATTCTGCAAACGGCGCGTATTTTGAATTCACTTGGGGCAATGCTAAGCTAATCAAGGTGTTATTTTTTGTATTCTGCTGTTCTTTATATATGCCCGACGGGCATCAAAATCGGGCCCGGCCCGGCCCGGGGGGGCTGAAAATGGTGCCCGGCCCGGCCCGGCCCGTCCACAATCGTTGACGGGCATGCCCGGCCCGTGCACATCTCTACCTCAGGGATACCTGCCCCACCTGCCTGCACACCTCCTTTGCAAAATGCTGGGTACTCCAAATGCATAGATAGTTTAAGTGATTACAGACACACCTGTTTTCGTGATTCTGCAAATTGGCTTTGGAGTCCATTTATTGCCAAGTACACAGTAAATTGTGCTCTGACCCTCTATTTTACTGCCTCCTATGCATTTTATATGCGCGCGGCCACCTACTGGCACTGGTTGCTGGTTGGGACCAAAGGTCACTTCTGCGTTCTTCAGTCTAAATTGAGCACAACCTGAAACTCTATTATATTGACTATTTTGTAAACCATTTCTCTATTATACCCCTTTCCACTGGAGCTGAAGTTGATGTAGGAATCGGATTTGGGCAGCCATATAAGAGATTGATTTTGTGTGTGTCATTGGCACTCGGCTGCTTCCTGTTGCCCATTTTGTCATTCATTTCGAACGCATCGTAGCGATAAGTAGTGAGATTGGCTTTCAACACTGTCACACCATTCAACTTAGCTCCGTAATGCATGACACTGGAAAAGTCATAGACCCCAACGTCTCTGTGACCACTGTAGCCCATCTGCTCAGCAGTGTCAAATTGGGCTCTGTAGTGTGGAGGGATTTTCCGGTACAACACCACCACATGCTCGTTTCTGTCTGTTCGTTGATGTTCGTGAAAAAAACCGACCACATGCATGAGTTCGTGTACTAAGGTGCCATGCTTCCAGCAGTCTCTAGTGGGCAACTGAACAGTCTGTGCACCTCCTTTCCTCCCGACTGAGTCCGATGAACAGATGGATCTAAATGGGAGAATGCAGTACGTCCATACTGAATTAGTTCAGCACTAAAGGCTTCTGTCTTTTCAGATTTCTTCTAAATGGTGGGTGGTCTATTTTGAGGCGGCTTCTTCTCGAGACTGGACTTTTAATTTTCAACGGTGTAAGGAAAGATTTAGAATGTAAATGCTTTAACGAGTGTTCTAAACAACTAGTATAAGTTACCTACTACTGAGACTCTACGTCAGTCAGTAAAAAGTAAAGATTAGCTGACATGCCAGTTTTCCAACTTTAAGGTATTTTACAATCTCTAAACTCAGCTCAAACAATATCTATGTCTTTATTGAAACTTACTTATCTATTGAAGAGTAAAGAGAGGCTAGACAGTGTTAATTACCCTGAGTCAGTGATATTCAGATAGTCAGTGTGATGTGGTTTTCTCTTCACAAAGCGAATGCAGGTCTTGCTAATGAAGAAGAGTAGGGCGCAGGCCAAACGGTTCCGTTTGTCCGAGCTGAGGGAACTGTCGAACTCCAATGGCACTTGGTTGTTTGGCCAGAGAGACACTTTCAGACGAGCTGTGCTGCCTCCAATTTCCCAAATCCCCGCTACTCTTGGGATATCGAGCTGAGCTAAAATTCAGAAGCTGTCAAGAGATTTGGTATAGCGTTGGCTAGCTTCTGACTTGAAAAACGTTAACAAAACTTTTCCTGTGTTTTATAAACTCACCGGGTACGTTGTTGTCCTTGGTGATCTGATCGACTAGGTTGAACTTGTTTACGCAGTTGGTGTACTTTCGGTTTAGTCTGTTGGACTGGGAGATATCGAGAAAGCCTGGCTGAACCAGGTTGAAACGCGTGAAAAAGTCTGCGCGAACAATTGAAATGAACATATATAAAGTGGAAAGAGTTGTATAGAACATGGCGGCACTTTCTCAGACCGTAAAAGTTTAAGAAGAAGTACAATAGGCCGTCGAGATCGTTCTGAACGGGTAGACTGGCCAGAGCGACAGTCAGATGCTGCGTGGGCTTAGAAACAGGTTCAGAAGCAGTTGGGGAAGGTACGTCAGCTGATTTATGTTCTTTCTGTCTACTTTTTACCTTCGCCACCACACGATACGATCTGAGCGTGGGACCAAAGACTCTCGATCAGGACTTGCCGCAGGCCAACGCGTAAGGCAGGCTAATACTTCATTTGCGTGACAGGTAGTAAATTGCTCCCGTCCTGGAGCTTAGCGATTTGGTTTTGGAGCCGGAATTCGCACTTGATGACGCTCGTCGCCAGCCAGAAGGAACTTCGCTCCACCCCATACATCTACTAGGGGGTTTGGGGTTACCCCCTGCTGGAGAGGATAAAACCCCCTCACCCACCGAGACAGGTTAAGGGACCCCCGATCCAAAAATACAAGTACCGGTAGTGGCTCCAGTACTAACGAACTAGCTCAGAAATCACTAATTTTAGCCCAAAATTTGATTGAAAAGCCGTTGGAAACCGAATTTGGCTTTTCCACTGCTGATATTTAAGAGAAATCGGGGTTTTTGGAAGCCTTTTTGTCATTCTCTGGTTGTTTTTAGCCCTAAAACCCGATTTGGCAGCTTAAAATAGCGATGATTTTTGGCGTCCTTACTGGAAAAAACGTGCTAAAAACGCATTTCCAGGCGTTCTGGAGCTTTTGAAATTTTGGACCCCCCCCTTTGGGCGAAACCCCATCGACCCCCCTACTTGAGGAAAACCCTCCCCCTAACTTCTGTGTGATGCAAGGAAAGTGATGTGTATGACATGTAATCGAAAATTTCCGTCCTCTGGCCGCTTCAAACCTAGCCGGTCAACTTTAAGGCATAGAAAACTTAGGTGTGATTGTGAATGTTTGTCATAAAAGTTGAAAGAGTTATGAAGAAGGTCAAAACTTGGCTGGTGCGTATCTAAGATGTGGTTTAAAGGTTAAGAAGACTGTTTAGAGCGTTCAGAACAGAAGACAGGCCAGAGTGGCTGTGAGATGGTTGCGTGGGCTAACTGGTTTAGGAGCAGATCGGGAAGGTACGTCAGATGATTTATTTTCTGTCTTCTTTTTCGTTCGCCTCGATACGATCTGCCACAGACACCAAAGAGCCACGACAGGCCTTGCGTCAGACCAACGCTAGAGTATGTGCATGTGTATGGCTGCCCATCAAGTAACTTCTTGCATACCAGGCATCACTGTCCAGTTCGCTCTCTGTGTCATACATGTACTTGGGGAAAGGGGAACTTTCGCCAGACCCGATCTTTGAAGCAAATACCCCTTGCTGGATTTGAGGGCATTTTTTAATACCCTATTTTGGGTTTCTCACCCATAAACAGGTTTCCAGAAGCCCTGATTAGAATTTTATAGACCGAAAACAAAATTTCGGAACCTTAATAGCATACATGGGCCGGAAAAATGGGGTGGGTTGTCGTGAACACTCACTAGTTATTAGCCTACGGTGGGGTAGGAAAGACTTTAGACTTGGTAGGTGCTGATTGGTTGGCGCGCTATTGAGTGGGCGTGGCCTAGTTGTTTATGTTTGGGGTGTGGTTCTAGAACATTCCATGTACAAAGTATAGGCGGGCGTCTATAGCTTCTAGAACCTTCTTTACCTCGCAGCTATTGGTTGGTGGACGTGGCTTAGTAGAACTCTTGTCGGTTGGTTCCAATTGCAGACTAAGAGAAGAGAGTAGTAGATGTATATTATGATGCGGCCGGATTTTCGATTTTCGTCTTAATTATCAATCGTTTTTGAAAAGACGACAAGTAAGCTGACGCCCCTTTTTTGGAACAGAATATATGCAAGCGCGGCGCGCGCCGCTCTATACGTCACAGGGATTGCGACATAAAATGTTTTTAAGAAAGAACCTCTTTTAAATAAATCAAGGGGGTATTGCGCGCTGCCGCGTTTACACGATTAGGTTTCAGTGGCGTACTACTGTTGCTAAGTAAATATATTTGAAATGTAATATAATTATAATTTACTTACCAAACAATTTACTTGTGTTACTAAATTTCTAAAAAATTAATTCAAATTATACTTATAATTTACTTAGCAACAGTTTGACGTAGCCAGGATTTTGCAAAGCAGGGTGTAAAATTTTGAAGTTGCCTGGTTGGTCCCCTCATCGACTAAGGGCGAGAAAATTTAGCACAATTAGCCATAAAAACGTGTTTAAAAAGCATTCTGAGCTTAAAATTGACAGAAATTACAAGTTTTAGTAGTTTAGTGCGGCCTGGTTGGGTTTCTGCCCGACCAGGCGAGAAATTTCTGAAAATTTAGCCTTCGAAAACGGATTTAAAAGGTATTCCGAGCATAAAATAGACCGTTTTAGTACATAATTAATTCATTTCTCATATTTTCGTCTAATTTTCCCCCTACCTACACCGCAAAAGGGGGTGTACACCCTACACCTCTGGGTACGTTACTGTTAGGTTTCACTGTGTGTTGTAGGATAGTGTCGCAGCCTGTCCATCTCCGGTCCGATTGGTTGGACTGGTGAGATGAAGGAGTCTGGCTGAACCAGGTCAAAGCGAGTGAAGAAGTCAGCTCGTGCAGTAAAGTTAACAGACAAAGTTGAAACTGCTTCTTTAAGCATCGTATCGACAATTTATTCGTACGTTTATTAGGACGTCCTTTAAAGTTTCAACGGGCCTTAATGTAGGCTGTTTAGCGCGCTCGGAACTGAAAAACTGGCCATAACAACATCACAAACAAGTTCTGGAGCCACTTAATCTACGTACTCTGTAGTGATGTAAAATTATGGCATTTGAATTCAATTACAATTAAATTATGGACTCAGTTTTTTTTTAAATTTCACCCAGGCCACCGAAAGCTGGTGACAGCGAGTAGGTAAATGGGAACCGACTGTAGCTGCCTAAGCACCTAAAAGCTACAATGGCAACCACACATGTGTTGGGACATATGGAACGGGGACAGCTACCACTCAGACCCACCACCCCACTGACACCGAGAGTGTGTGCCGGCTAGTAGCGAAGGAAGGGCAGGATGATATGGGTGTGCATGAGGGTGTATCCCTAAAGCGCACATCCCATAAAGTGGCCTGGTTGGGTTTCTGCCCGACCAGGGCGAGAAAGTTTAGAAAATTTAACCTTAAAAATCGCATTTAAAAGGCATTCTGAGTACAAAATAGACAGTTTTGGTACATAATTCATTAGTTTCGCTATTTTTGACTGACTTTCTCTTCCTACCTCCACCGCAAAGGGGGTGTACATGTCACAAATAACACCCTAACGATCAGAAAAGAAGGTCACAGAAACTTGGCAGCTTGGCAGCTACGTGTATCTCAGTTCAAATCAGCATTTTCGACTGATTTTTTTCAACACACCCTTTTGTTCAGTCGCCCACCAGCTTCGGCGCTGACCTAGTAGTACATGACTGCGTGCATGGTGATGCTTTTGTTGCCATTTACGAATAGAATCCACTTTTCACCTCTTCAGACGGAAGATGCTGACACATCATAAAGAAAGAGCTTCAGCTATTATGACTTACAGGTTAGCTGAATGCCTTTGTGGTTGCACAAAGCATAATGCTGTCTATTATTGCATCACCAGTACTATTTATTCGTGCAACCGTTCACACTAGAAGGATGGAGAAATCTAAAGAGATGGAAGCGAAAGGTGCTTTGGCCTGGAAAGAGAGAGTTGTGTGGCTGTGTGCCTTAGTTGCCACTGCATTGGTAGCTATGGCTCTGATTCTTCTGTTCGCCTTCTTACTCTTTGACTGCCAGGAAGAAAGAAGACAGGCTTGCATTAAGAAACAAAAGAAAACAGGTATTAAACGCATTTTCTGACATAATTCAATGAGTGTTGATTGGGTATACCGAACCGATCCGAACCAAGGACTTCGAAAAATGTCCATGTACTGTAAAAACTTAGAGACACCTGATTAACCTGCTGCCCAACCAGACGGGAAATTTTAAAAAAAGTTGCTGTAAGAAAATTTGCATATAGGGTTTATTGGTGGAGCCTGTCAGGCACTGTTTCATGCCTGTTTCGTGATTTATGTCCATGTAAGATGGGTATTTTTGTTCTGAAAAGACTCAGAAAGGCGCTAGATAGAAAGCGTTAGGAGTCATAAAACCAGGCTAGGTTACTCAGAACTTTGGCTGGAGTTTTTCCGCGATTTAGGAAAAAATCGGAAAAAACTGGGAAAAAACAGGCTAGGTTTTTTCGGAAAAATACCCATCCCTGCTATCAACGCTTTGTACTTGTGTCCCATACATGTAACAGGGGGTCTGGGGGTCTGCTCTGCCCCCACACAACTCAGGCCAGATGACCAGGTAACCAGAGAACTACTTAGTTTTAGTAGAAGGGAACTAAAGCTGGTGGTTGGTTGGTTAACCGGACACAGTAGTAACCTTAATAAGCATCTTAGCATTATGGGCCAGGTGGATGATCCAACATGCTCCTTCTGCTCTGAGGAGGAGGAAACGCCTGAACACTTGGTCACACAATGTGACGCATTGGCTGGGCGTAGGCACAGGATCCTGGGGCGAAGGTATTTGACCATCCAGGAGCTGAGTGAATTATCTGTTAGGGACCTACTGAGGCAGATTAAAGCCTCGGGTAGGTGGTAAGTTCGACTTGTTCGATTTCACTTCATACGGGGCATCGAAATGGACCCTCGGGTCTGGTCGTAGGGCCGTCTGGTCGACCCCCCATCACACCGAATCGGATCGAGCAACTTTATACGATTTTTTGAAATTTCAGACACAAAAATTGCCAAAATCGCCTGCAAAACACCACTTTTTAGCTGTATTTTTGCAAACATTCGTCAGACTAAAATTCATATAGAGATTGTTTTTGTTTAAGATGCAATTTCTGAGAGGAGTCAATGTCTCGTAAGGGAACCTGTATGTACATAAGAGAACGATATTTTTATGATACTTCAATAGTAATTGATGAAAAACAATGACGTGCCAAGTATTAGCCCGATCGGCCCTCATGGGCCTGCTGGCCACTAGTTTGGTTTAAGGGGAGGGGGTTGGGGGTGGCCAGCCGATGGGACCCATACATGGGCAAAGGGGGGGCTGATGGGGGTTGGCCCCCATCAGGCTCTGATCTACCCCCATCAGCCGGCCGCTACCCCCCATCAGGAATTTTTGGGAAGAATTTTGTATAGAAAATTATGATAAAAATATGCCTGGAATAGGCGTAAATGAGCTCAGAATAGCTAATTTTAACTTATTCTAATGAAAAATAAGCCAAAAAACCCTGATTTTCGCCAAAAATCGGACTTTTTGGCTTACCACCCCCTCAGCCCCCCATCAGGCGCTCCTACCCCCCCCCCCCCCTCAGTTCAGTCAGTTCCTACACTGGCCGGCGCGCTACTTATATAGTACAATAGAAAATTCTAGAATGTTCTAGAACATGACGTCATATCACATCATACGCGCCTATATATACAATACAAAGAAAGTTCTAGGATGCCCCGCCCACCAGCCAATAGGAGGTGAGGCATGGAAAGTTCTAGAAAAAAAGGTGCGCCTATACTTTGTACACAGAATATTCTAGAAACACGCGCCGATGATAAACAAATAGGCCACGCCCACTCAACTGCGCGCCGACCAATCACCACCCTACCAAGTCTAAATTCTATATCACCCTACCGCAGACCCATAGCTCGTGAGCGTTCACGACACTCCCCGGGCGGCGATGGGGCAATTAGTCCATGAGCTGAGGTCCTTGGCTGAAGCTGGGTGGCGCTGATGGAGCCGAGTCTGAGGAGCATTGGTGGCCCTGGGACTATGGCAGGGTAAGGGGGAAGAGGCGGGGGCCGAGGCCTGTGGAAGGCCTGCATCTTCTTGACTGAACCTCTCTTCTACTGAAGGTAGTAGTTCCATGGCCTTTGAGCTGGTTGCCTTGACTCCTCCTTCCTGCCATCTTGTCTTCAACTTGTCCTGGTTGGGCGCCACAGCTCCCATTTCTGGGTCAGGGAAATCCAGTTTTTCTTCGATCTGCTGGTCCATCTTGAATTCTTTCCATTTTGTCCAGATTCTGATCTGGTCTTCCATCTTCTTCAGAAGCTCTTCTTGGATTCTAGCTGTCCTGCCAGATGTCGTCTTATCTTTGTTCTGGGGGAGAGAAACCAAGGTTGACTCCATTACTGGGTTGTTTTTGACAGGTATTCCCATTTGGCTGGCTCTGTTGGCTGGAGTTTTCTTGAGAGAATCGTTATGTCCAGACTGGATCCATCCAACTTCTGAGTGGAGCAGGGGCAGTTTTGGCTCTGATGCTAGCTGAATCTTCTCATCTTTTTCGAGATGACTATAGTTGTTGCCACTAGCCAGGTCGATCTCCAATTTTCCCTGCTTGGTAACACCAGGTAGGGGAGGCGATTCTTGCAGGAAGGACCCTTGCCCACAGTGAACATCTGTGTCCAACATGCAGGGCTTCTTCTTTTGTCTGGGAGCAGCAGCTCGGCAGACCACTTCAACCTTGGGAGTAGCCATTCCAGGAGCCTTTTGTTGGAGAGAAGGAACTTTGCTCTTCATCTCCACTTGTGGACGTCCATTGACTTCCCTTTTTATTTCTCCCTTCATTGGCAACTCATCCAAAGTCTTTTTCTTCTTTTTCTCCTTCTTGTCCTCCTGCTTCACTTCTTCTTTGACCTGGTTCACGGCCTTGCTTTCTTCAGTGGCATCCAATTGGCTATCAGCTTTTTCTTGCTTGCTCCAATATTCTCTCCATAAGAAGCTGACTTTTGAATTCTGGGTCTCTGGACTTCTCAGATCCTTGGATCTTGACTCTTCTTTGCCGCTAGGGAGAGAGAACAGTAATGATTTCTTTGGATCATAATTGAACGTCAGTTCGGGCAGCTGGACTGTTGACTTTTCTTCTTCTTCTTTCTTGATGCTGTCTTGTCTCTCAAGATGATCATCCTGGATCTGGCGCTTTATTTTCAGCCATCTTTCTTCTGACTCTTGCTGCATCTTCTCCAGCCGTTTCTTGTTGCTCTCTTCTTGCTGCTGCAGCATCTTGGACAACAGTTGATTTAGGTTCTGCTGTCTTTCAGCTTGTTCTTGATCTAGCTTCTTCTGCTTTTCGGCTTGTTCTTTGTCCTGTCCCTCTTTCCTTTCAGCTTGTTCTTTGGCCTGTCTCTCTTGCTTTTCAGCTTCTTCTTGGGCCCGTTTCTCTTGTCTTTTTATCCACTCCATGTGCCTTTTAGTCTCTTCTTTGTCCTGTTTCTCTTGTCTTTCCATCCACTCAGCATGCTGCTGAGCCAGCTTCTCCTGTTGTTCTTTCATTTTCTTCAGCAGTAGAAGCCATGGATCATTGGCAGCAGAAGTAGGGACAGGTCTGGGAGCTGTGGCCTTAGCTGGTTGGGACACCGCAACTGTTTTGACTGGAGTTTCAGGGTCCTTGGATCGGCAGAAAATCTCTCTCATGAGTTTCCTTTTGCTTTGCCAGTAGGCATGAGTAAACTGCAGGTTCTCTTCATAAGCTGCCTCCATTGCTGGTGAAAGTCCTTCATCATCTTCTTCTTCAGCTGCTTCTTTGGCAGCCCAAGCCTCTATCCACTCTTCGAAGGCCTTATCATAGCTTTGATGGAGGGAGTCTATTCGGTCCATTATCCCCCTTAGCTCAGAGACAGGGGCTTTCAAATCAATGAGCTCACCTGCCAAGTCCAGGGCCCGCTCCAGTTCCTTCTTCTTTTTAGTGTAGTCCAATTTTAGTCCGCCAATTGTTCTCTTCATGGATGGTTGATCAGTTCTTTTGGCCACAGTCCTTTTTTCTTCTTTCTTCTTTCTTCTTGTTGACCAATGTCCAGAGCAGCACCAGTCCAGAGAGTCTCTTTTTTAGCCAATAGAGTCAGTCCAGCCACAAGTTGATCACATCTGCCGGCCACTGATCACGTCCTGCGGCGATCACGTCGGGCTCACCAGTTTTGTGGCGGTTGCGGACCACACAAGTCTCTAGGGGGGCTGACTGTCTTATCTGACTCCAAAACAAACTGGGGGTTAGTGTTGCTCAATAGAGAGAGCAAAAATTAACAACATGGTAGGCAAGACGCGACGACTATGGCGGCCCTATGGTGCCCTTCGATTTCGCTGGTTTTTTTGCATGTCTGTTGCGCATTTACTATGCTACTACATATAAAAAATCTGACATTGTCCTGTTATTCTATTTTACTAAAATTTGGTCAAACATATCCGTGGGTATGGCAAAAATTCGGTGTTCAACCGGGTTTTTGCGTCAAACGCGGTACGGATACAGCAAACCGCTTTTTAACTGTGTGGTTCGTAATCCGGGGCTCATTCTAGATCGTTTTATGGGTTCACGGCCACTGTAGCTCTAAAAGGTGGCAAAATTACTATTGAAGTATCATAGAAATATCCAAATCCGTGATCTGACACTGACCAAAGCAGGGAGTTTTCTTATGAGACATTGAATCCTCTCAGAAATTGCGTCTTAAACACAAACAATCTTTATATCCGGACCCTAACAAAAGTAGGGAGCTAGATTGAATTCTCTCAGAAATTGCGTCTTAAACACAAACAATCTTTGTATCCGGACCCTAACAAAAGTAGGGAGCTAGATTGAATTCTCTCAGAAATTGCGTCTTAACCCTTACGGGCAGACCGTACACCAATTGGTAGGGTTCCGACGATATATCGATATCGATATCGAAAAGTCGATATATCGACCCTTTTTCCAATATCGATATCGATATCGATATCGCGATATTTCGCATCGATATTTTCGATATTTTTTGGGTGGAAAAGTAGGGCTAAAACAAAACTGACACCAAGTTTATCTCTCTGGAAAATTAAATAAAAACAGTTTTTCCTGGACAACTCAGAAATGGCAGTCAAAACATACATTGTAACAGTGGCATGATAGCTCTCAGAAACATCAATTTCTGGGCATTCTCAGCTTTCGGACAGCAACGTTTAGGTTCTTAAATGTCTGCAAGCAGCACTAAAGAGCTGCTCACTCCGCACACATAAAGCAGGAGGGCAGAAGCAGACATGGGCCAGAATTTCGGCTGAGGGGTTGTAAATTTTCAAATCCTGAGGGGGTACTACCGCCGGACTAATGAGTGGTCGAAAGGATGGTAAGCGAAATAGTCCGATTTTTTTTACCAAAGTCAAGATTTTTTGGCTTATTTGTCACTAAAGTTAAAATACGCTATTCTGTCCAATCTCTTTATGCGTAATGAGGGCCTGAGGGGTTCAACCTTTTATTGAAGGCCACTACCGTTTCTGCCATTCTCTGCTTAACTGATATCAGATCGCTGACTGCATCAGTACTTGACTGATAAGCAGCAAGAGCAGTTTGCTCTTTCAACTTTTCAGATTTTCTTGCATAACTATAAATATCGATATCGATATCGATCGATATTGAAATGAAAATATCGATATCGATGTCGATATCGAATATCGACGAATTTTGATATCGTCGGAACACTACCAATTGGTGCACGGGACAATTTTTCATCACGCATTTGCCGATCAGCTTCGCACGGGTTCATCACGCAAAGCTGATCAGCTTCAGAAAATTTACACCTCTTCGCATTTGTGCTGCCCGGGCGGCGCAGCCATAACACATTTTCATCACGCATTTTGTGTCCGACCGGCTGGCCCGCTTCTGATTATCACGAACCGGCCGCCAAAATCTTTCCATCACGCAGCGTTTCCATCGGACAATTTTCTTCAGCTTCGCACGCATTTTCCCGGACAGAAATTCGAATTGGCTCATCGGACATTTGGCGGCCCTGCGCGAGAGAGACAACATAAATATACCCTGTATTTTCAGAAAAATGAGGATACTTGAGATGGCCAATGTAGCATTAAGACGTGATTTCTGTAAATACCAACTTCCCATATGTACAGTTGCCCCAACTTTGTTGGATCTTTGAACTTTATATATCGTTGGATAGCCGTTCCCTCACATAGTAAGAAACCACATTTGAATTTTTCAATTTCCCACCCTCTTTTGAAAAACGATGGGAAAACGCCGAAAATGGCTTTCCGACCATAACTTCTGAAAGAAACAATATTCTGTAAAACTAAGCACAGCATTGAATTGCTGAGGAAATTCTGCATCAGGTAAACTTTTTTGACCAAAAAATTTTGAATTTATAGTTTCATAAGCACAAATTTTTGGGGTTTTGACCGATTTCATGGTCTAAACCTGAGAGGCCACAGAATTTCATTTGTTGTTTTAGAAACTATCTCTATTTAGCATCGAATTGACACCTTAATTTGAAAATCGGAATGTACCCCTTTTTCGCTATTTTGCATTTTATGGTGCCCACTCACTCAAATCCACCAACTGTTGATCAACGTTTTTCGGCCATAACTCATGAACTGAGGGGCGCACATCAAAATCGAATGCACCATTCGATTCGCCATCAATTTCTGCATCAGATGCACTGTTAATACATCAGACTCTACTAGTGTTGTTATGACTACTAGTCAAAGTCAAAGTCATAGTTAATACTTTTGTGATATCGCAGTCAAACGGACAGGTAGTCAAAGTCAAAGTTTGACTACCTTCGTTACCATAAATACGTAGTCAAACGAAGACCAGATAGTCAAACCGTTTGACTATGACTACGCTTTGTTATAAGAGGCAAGCTTTTCCATACTATTTTACCACTTTTCGCTGTTAGTAACAAAATATTAGACAAATTTGATGCATTTGCAAGCACTATAGAATAACAAACAACCTTTTTCTCTAAAATTCTGACAACAATGAAACACCAGCCACAGCCAGTGAATCTCTACTGATTCAAGTTCCACAGGTCCAAGATTGAAATCATGACATACAGTAGAATATGTACACTTTTTGGTTAAAGAAACAACAAGAATAGGCTTAAAACATAAAGGGCATTTTACTCAATTTTACAGCTTTTATGCAGAGCATGGTGTTTTTGGTTTACAATGAAAATTTTGGAGGGAGAAAACAATTCTGCCGTTTGTTTTAGCCAACCATTGTTTATTTCAAAGTGAATGATTTGTTGATGGAATAACACCCATTTCAGGCTGACGCCTGGTAACTGAAACATGATAAATCCCGGAAAATGTGGATTTGGCTCTGTTTCAAAAAGTAGTCAAAGTAGTCAAACCGGTGGTCATAGTAGTCAAACGGTTTGACTACGATATAGTCAAATTTGACTACTCTGGTATTGTACTCAAACGGACGGTAGTCATAGTCATAGTCAAACCGAAATTTTGGTATTGTAACAACACTAGACTCTACTTGAACGTTTAGTGAAAAAAGTTGGATCTACTTATTTTCCTTAGTTGATATTAGCAATCATTAGCTTAGGTTTTTGATTATTTGTAGCTTATATGTGCGATGCCACAGAATTTTATTTGCTGCTTAGAAAACTAACTGTATTTAGCATCGAATTAACCAATTAATTTGAAAATCGGAATGTACCCCTTCTTCGCTATTTTGCATTTTATGGTACACACTCACAGAAGGTGGTCAACTGTAGATCAACAGTTTTCGGTCCATAACTCATCAACCGAGAGGCGCACTTCAAAATATTCTACATCATTCGATTCGACTTTAATTTCTGCATCAGGTGCGTCATCAATGTTACTCTACTTGAATTTGTAGTGCCAAAATTTGGGTCTTTTTATTTTCCGTTTTCTCATCGTTTTTCAAAAGAGGGTGGGAAATTGACAAATTCAAATGTGGTTTCTTACTATGTGAGGGAAGGGCTATCCGACGATATATAAAGTTCAAAGATCCAACAAAGTTGGGACAACTGTACATATGGGCTCATGAAAAAGTCGGTTATTACAGAAAACCAGTCTTAAAACTACTCCACTCCGCGCTCCAATACTAGCGCCCTCAAAATAAGTCACGAAAAAATAATAGAGCAGCGCAATTATTAGAAGTTTTAGGGTAGTTGATTATTATATATCAGCACATAATCTAAAGGTTTTCAGCGTTTTTGAGCTAAAAGGTAGCTTAGCCAAAAAGGTGGCGCAAACCCATCATACATTAAAAATCACGGTTTTGACTTTTATGAACAACGAAACAACAACTATTACAAAGAGGTGAGGTCAGTATAAAGAAGCGACAAACCCTAAATAGGTTCTAGTTTGAAGTCATTAGCGCCTCTGATACTTACGCATTTCCTTAAATTGAAGTGTCACAATCGATTCCGGCGGTCCAGAATACCAAATCCAGGAAGTTTCAGCCAAATCCATTGGTCTGTCTAGGTTTCCCTCTATTTTGTGAAATTTTCAAAAAAACGCCATTTTTCGCGATTTTTGCAAACTTTGACAGCCCATATCTCCGGATCGGTTTGGCCTAGCCTAGATACTACGTCATGAAAGGGTCTGTGCAAAAATGACGTCAATTTTGGTTGGGCTGTCCCAGTTGGAGCCTACCAGGGATTGATTAGGTTATATATTAAAATCTAGTTGTACTTTGGCCAAAACAAGCTTTTCTTTAAATCTGTTTTGTGTTTAGGGTTGTTGCGTCATTATAAATGTTTCTTTGTACGTACTGTACTACGTATAGTACTGTACTATACATAGTTCTTGCACAAGTGATCTTGCAACATTTTTCGTCGATTTCAGCTTTCCCAAAACGGACCGGGCCATCCGGCGCAAAATCTAATCCGGGCGGACTCGAAATTTGATATTCCAGGCCAGGGTGCGAAACGAGGAGAGACCCCGGGCAGGGCTCTAATTTAGACACCTTTAATAATGAGTTTTCTCTTATTTTTGACAGGTTTTTTCTTTCTACCTTTACCAAAAAGGTGTACCCACCTACACAACGCTTACATTAGGTACTTTGATACCTTGCTGTTTGCAATACATGTAGTTCATAATAACTGTGTGTCAATGGCTTTTTCACTGAGTTGTGACAAATCAGTGAATTTTCGTATTTTTTCTTTGATTTTGTTCAAATAACGAAAAAATCTTCTAAAAATAAAATGTTTCTGAATAGGGAAAACAACTAGAAGAATATAAAAAATATTGTCCCAAAACTTGCTCATTCGAATGCTGGCATTTTCCAAATTCGGGTCGGGGTGGAAAAAAGTGGCGACATTTTTTCGCTTTCAGAGGGGGTTTAGAAAATTATGACAATCGATGACAAGTGGGATGGGGTCGAAAAATGGCCAAAAATCGATGACGTCACGGCCCCTCAATGGAATGGATGCAAAGCTAAATACCAAAAAATATCCGTCTTTAACTCCATTTTCAGTCAGTCTTCTACCAACCCTCCATTCTCTTTCTTTCAGCTGTTCCCTTTGGCTTTCTGATCAGTGGCGGTTATGATGAAGCAGAGAGATCGATGGAAGTGTATTACCCAGACAATCCAGACAAAAACTCTCTGCTCAACGTTCAACTGCCTCAGACCAGACAATCACACACTTCTGAGTTCTTGAATGGAACTGTCTACATCATTGGAGGATGGAATGGAAGCAGAATACTGAAGAGTGTGCTCACCTTTGACCCCTCAACCAACCGACTATCCACTGCTCCTCACATGCAACAACGCCGAAAGAACCATGCCAGCACTGTTCTGGATGGAGTCATCTATGTGTGTGGTGGAGAATACAGAGACGGATCGTGTGAGCGGTTGCACCAAAACAACTGGCGCGCAACTGCCTCGATGGCAACTGAGAGAGAAGAACTGGCATTGGTGGCAGTTGAGGGACAGAGATCTACGCCATCGGAGGGAGGAATAATGGAGTAGAGCTGAGTAGAGTGGAGAGCTACTCTCCAACGTCAAATTCTTGGACAGCCGTCGCTTCCATGCAGACAAAACGATTTGCTCCCTCAGCCACAGTGCTTAACGGCCACGTCTATGTGTGTGGTGGATGGATTAGAGGTCGTCTCTCCTCGTGTGAGCGCTACGACCCAGTCAGCAACACTTGGACTCTAATTCCATCAATGAATAAGAGCAGATCGTACTTCAGTTTGCTATCGGACGGGACTCGACTGTTTGCGGTTGGTGGAGGAGACAAAGATGCAGAGAAAACAGTGGAGGTGTTCGACCCAAAAACAAAT
Organism: Sabatieria punctata; assembly: GCA_030248155.1. Taxonomy (NCBI): domain Eukaryota; kingdom Metazoa; phylum Nematoda; class Chromadorea; order Araeolaimida; family Comesomatidae; genus Sabatieria; species Sabatieria punctata. Next base: position 34,444 of record JASANB010006833.1, read on the forward strand.
AGATGGACTCTACTCAAACAACAACTCCTACATAAAAGATATGCTAGTTCAGCTGTGGTCATCAGTCTGTGAGTTTGTGTAGAGAGACTGATCTGCTCTATAAAACTAATTAATAAACTCTGTGAAAAAGCTACCAATTGCTGCCGAGGCTCCGATTTCTGAAAATATTCTTACTGCAAATGCCCAATTTTCCGCAGTTTTCAGCACAGCTCATAATTATCTGTCGATTCTCTGTGTTTAATGCTGTTTTGTTGAAAATTTTACGGATTTGTGGACCGGTTTTCTCTGTCTTAGGTGAAAATATATAATATTACAAAAGCTCCCTAAGATAAAAACCGGTACCGGAATTTTTTTTTTTATTTCGCTTAGGGGGCGTGCAAAAATTACGTAATGGCAAGAGGGGGGAGGGGGGTTCGCCAAAAGATTACTAATCATTACGGTGGGGGGAGGGGGGGTTGACGACTTCATTACGTAATTTTTTTAAAGTGCAGAAACACTAAGTGGTCATAATTTTAATTGTTTTACATACACTACATGTACATGTAGTCTCGATTTGAAGCCATTGGGCTTACATTTTCTCAATTTCACTTAGATGGACGCTTAGATTAGAGAATAGCTATGTTTAAAGTCAAGGATTTCCAATTTTTCAAATGCTAAACGGCAACAGTGACTTTTGACATATGTGTGATAAGAGTTTATAAATGGTATACCACTTATCGACTCGATCTTTTACAGGGTTCATGCGGCTTTTTCAGAGCAAAATTTCCTGACCAAAGTCAAATTTCCCTGTCCGATCAGAGTGAGAACATTCTATAAGGGTGAGAAGTTTTTAAAAATTGGCTCTGAAAAACGCATTTTTAAACAGTATTCTGAGGGTAAAATTTACAGTTGTAGTAGCTGTGGAAAGTCAAAAGTCCCATTTTCAAAAGGGTGGCGAGAGATGATTCTATTGCTATCAATTTTTTCTCTGACCGGACACCAAATTCCCTGAATTTTCCCTGAAATTTTTAAAATTCCCTGACTTTGCATGACTCCCTAACTTTTCGGGTCCCGCACGAACTCTGTTTTATGACCATCGATCATCAGTCAAGTGATATGGCAGCGCAGCCCTAAAATCAATGATAAAACACTTTGGTTTCAACTTTAACAAAAAGCCACCCAATGATGGTTTCTATGTAAAACTAAGACTACCGGAGATTTCCACTTATAAGACCACCATAGTTAGAAGACCATGGTCTTTAAATAGGTTTTTGTTTCCAGTTATAAGACCATGGTCTTCAAATAGGTGGTCAGAAAACTTGGTTCATTGACACCCATTTTCCAGTTAAAAGACCATGGTCTTAGTTTATTTGACCGATTTTAGCACACAATTATCAATTTTTAATGTGAACAAAAGCTGTCCATCGTGAGAAAACAAAGGCAGAAGTACATAATGTAGATAAAACATCATTCTGATTTTTGTGTTGAACGCAATACAGTACCTGCTATGCTTCAACACAACCTTTCTTTTTGTAATTTCAAGTAAAGTTTTACAAGTCAAGCGTAAAATGGTCAGGTATGTCTGGAACAGCCATCTAGGTGAAAAACAAATTCACTATTGGCCAAAAATCCTTTTTTGCAGTGAAATAACATTTTCCAGTTATAAGACCATGGTCTTCAAAAGGGCGCCAAAAAGTGACCCTAAATTTGGGCATTTTCCAGTTATAAGACCATGGTCTTCAAAAGGGCGCCAAAAAGTTACCCTAAATTTGGGCATTTTCCAGTTATAAGGCCAGGTCTTATAAGTGGAAAACTCCGGTATGCGTACATGTATGTAGTTGTAGCTCATCAATAAAGAAAACGAAGAAAATTATCAATTGTTACTGTATACAGATGTTATTTTATCAAAAACGTCATTTTACATGGAATTGAACTCAAAAATTTGGGCTCTATCGCTTCAAAAAATTGAAATTTCGGGGGGGGGGTTTGCCAAATTATTACGTAATTAGGGGAGGGGGGTCAGAAAATTATTACGGGGGATTATCCAGGGGGGAGGGGGGGTCCGAAAATGGGCAAAAATACCATTACGTAATTTTTGCACGCCCCCTTAAAATCGGCAAATATGAAAATCGCATTAAACAAAAAATTATGCGAGTCTGTCCTTTGCTAATAGGGACAAATGTTCCGCGAAGGAAAGGTCCATCAATCAAGCAGTTCAAACCACACACAGAGATGCTTTTTCCTGCAAATAGAGTGCCTGCACACACACAGCGAGATTTATTGCTGATTTATATCTCTAAATTTCGTTCATTCTCATCATAGATGTAACAGGCCGGTCTGGGGGGCACACAGGCCAGACCCCCCTGGATGGAGCCCCGTGAGAAGATCCGATCCGATGTGGCGGAGGGGGCCGTACGATGTACAGCCCTACGATCAGACCTGCACGGTCCATTTCGTGACCCCTGATATCGTCATCTCGGACGTTTGCCCTTCTTTCACTGCCAAGCCACTCTAGCCATGCTGTTGGGCGCCAGGTACTAAGAGAGTGCCTGGCGCGTTGACGTCATGGTTCCGACAGCTCCCAACGGCCACCTGTTGCATATATGGTATCCAGGATTTTTCAAAGCGGGTGAAAAATTTTGGGAGTGCCTGACTGGGCCGCTGTAATACCACTGTAAGAAAAATTAGCAAAATTAGCCTTCGAAAACGCACTTGAAAGGCATTCTGAGCATATAATGGATAGTTTTAGTACATAATTCATTTGATTCTCTTATTTTTGACTGGCTTTTTCTTCCCACCTGCAACGCAAAGTGGGTGTTTGCACTTACACTCTTGGATACGAAACTAGGGGAGAGTATGGGTTCTTTCGGTCTGGAGGCGGCACTGGGGTTCACCCAAGGGCGCGATAATAGCTAAAAGCAAACATGAAGTGAAAAAGACGGCTTTTTAACGATTTTTGAGAGATATACAATGTACATAGTACTCCCCACGGAATTCGGGCTCTATCCTTTGTACTAGGCTAGCTTAAAAAACGTTATTACAATGCACCTGTACAAGTATACCACAAATAGCACTATTAATTAGGCATGGCCAAAGCATGTTGGCGCGGCCCGAATAGAAAATACAGAAACAGTGGCAAAAGGTGGTCCTAAGCGGTTTTTGCAACTTCAAGCGCAAATTGTTTTTTGTGTTCCGTTATTGATAGGAGGATGTGATGCATTTATACAGTCAGGCAGTTTTAACGCCGTTTATGTCAGGGACACCATATATGGTACCGGTAGCTAGGGTAGTTGTGCCATATACGGTACCCCCACGTGCGGAAATTGTGGTGGTGCCGCCATCTGTGGTACCGGCATCATGTATGGTACCCCTACCCATGGCCATGGGTGCCGGTTATGGTACGAAATCTGAACAGAGTGGTACCATAGACGGTACCGGTACCGATACCGATACGAATGCAAAAGCAGGGGTACCGCCTACCGGAGCAGCTAGGCTGTATCCGATTTGGGTGGAACATCATGAAACTACTGTTATTTTACTATAGTACTATAGTAAAACAAAATTAGTATACTATTGATATTTTACTAGTAGTAAAATAATAGTAAAAAGTAAAATTAAGAGCCAATAGTAAAGTAAAAAATAAATTAAATTTCCAAAGGTCGTCAGTAGTAAAACGGAAATTTTACTACTATTTTACAAGTTTTTTATGAATGCCAACCAAACTGTTGATCAATTTTGGAATAAAATGTGTATCGGTCCATTGTTGTCAATCAAGTTTCACATACTTTTCGTCTCTATGTTCTGGAGAACTTTGTAGCGTGATCAAATCTAGCGACTTAGTGATTTAGCAAATTTGGACGAAAATCAATTATTCAGAAAATCTTAGCATGTTTGATGCAAAACTGAGTGACTAGTAAAATCGTAGTAAAATAGTTAGTAAAATTATTAGTAAAACGAATTATTTTAAAAGTGTTTTTGAAGGCAACTCTCTGAAAATTTCCTCGCCTTCAAAAAATTTTCCATTTCCTATTGCAAAATGCTGAGTAGGCCATTGAGTAGAGGCGAAGACAAGTAAGGAAAACTGGTGAAAGCGGCTTTACAGAAAAGCCTTACTCTCACTTAGTGTTGTTATGACTATAGTCAAAGTCAAAGTCATAGTTAATACTTTTTGTGATATCGCAGTCAAACAGACAGGTAGTCAAAGTCAAAGTTTGACTACCTTCGTTACCATAAATACGTAGTCAAACAAAGACGAGGTAGTCAAACCGTTTGACTATGACTACATTTTCTTATAAGCAGCGGCTTTTCAAGCATATTTTCCACATTTTTACGGTTCGCAACTAAATATTTTATAAATTCCTTTCATTTTTAGCTCTTTAAAAGACAAACAACCCTTTTCTCTAAAACTGTGAACTGATAACAGGTGTCAGCATACATGTAACAGTTAGGCCAGACCCCTCGGATGGGGACCCCCTCCCGAGACGATTTTCCCGAGCCCCCTCCGATTTTTCTGGCAGATAATTTTTTGAGCAAATTTTTTACGATTTCAGACACAAAAAATGGTAAAATCGCCTCCAAAACAGGATTTGTTAGCTGTATCTCAGCCCAAATTAGCGATTTTCGGCGATTTTTAGCCAAACATCCCCCCGCCGGCACCAGACCCACCAACCCCCATCCCCCTTCGGCGGATGACCTGTTGCATGTATGGGTTGTCAGTCAGCAAATCTCTGCTTGATGCAAGGCAAATTAAACAGTTTGGTCTGGGTGAAAATTATGACATACAGTACAATACCTCCCTTATGGAGCAAAGAAGAACAAGAGAAAAATCAAAAACTACTTTGATTTTACACCAAACTAAACCGGGTATTTGCCTATTTTTGCGCTGCCTTTCCGAAAGATGCTTTTTACATTGAAATTTTTGAAAATTTAACAATTCTGGTCTAATTTGTAGCAGTTAACTATACTGTTTATTTCAAAGTAAACACTTTGTGCACTCAGTCAAAGTCATTTTTTACTGACACTTGGTGACTGAAGCTTATAAATCGCTGAAAACGTTAATTTTGCCATGTCTTAAAAAGTAGTCAAAGTAGTCAAACCGGTGGCCATGGTAGTCAAACGGTTTGACTACAATATAGTCAAATTTGACTACCTTGGTATTGTATTCAAACGAGTGGTAGTCATAGTCATAGTCAAACGGAAATTTTGGTATTGTAACAACACTACTCTCACTAGCCTCCATCAACACTACCATTGGTCGGTTTGCCAAGCGATTTGCACCCTTGCGGCAATTCTGAGAGCAGATTTTAGGAATTTTGTGCAGTTTCAGAACGAAAAATCCAATGATCATTGGCACTAAACTGATTTTAGCTGCCTTTTAAGCTGAAATTGGCATGTTGAGCTCTTTTTCGGCCAAAATGCGGATTTTAAATTTATTCGCAAAATACCTGATACCTGTATTTTTGTTAACACCTACCTGTACTGATACCTAATAAAGTTACAAATTTTCTTCTTGCCTATCTGTTGTACACAGCATGAAAAATCAAAATCATGCAGAAAATAGGAAATCAGAAAACACAGTTGCTCATCTTTTTAACTTATTTGCCAAAAATCGCGATTTTAGACATTTTCTAATCAGCGTAAATTACACTTTAGTCTAACATTGGCTAGCATTTCGCCTGAAGAAGTGGTTACAATCAGGGATGGACCTTGACCTGTTTTTTCCGGGATTTTTCGCGCTTTTTTCCAAATTCGTGGAAAAGACTCCAGCACAAGTTCTGAGTATTCTGGCTTAGTGGTACGATTCCTAATGCTTTCTAGCGCCTTCCTGCGTCTTTTCAGAACAGAAATACGTGTTACACAGATATAAACTAAGGAACAGACATAAAACAGTGTCTGACAGGTCCCATTAGTAAAAGCTTTATGCAAATTTTCTTACAGCAGTTGGCCTATTTGTTTTAGCATGCCAATATTCGTCTTTCCCGTTGTTTTTCTAACAGCTAGTCTGGCCTATTTTACATCACAAAAGGCCATATTTCACTGAAAAATGACATAAATTAGCTATTGTTCGCTTGTGTTTTTTCCGCAATTTATGTTTTTTCCGACCCAGAGTAAAAAACCGTTTTTTTTCGGAAAACCGAAAAAACACACCTCACATCCCTGCTTACAATTGTAAAATACTGAGGGGTGAGGTTTGCTAATGATTGAGGGCTAGGAAAAGGCAGGTGCACAAAGCTCTTAGAAACACCGGACCGACAAAGGGGCCATCCATTACATATGTATGATCAAAGTCAATCATGTATTCAAGCTACTGTTTTAATCTAAATCACAATCATCAAAACAGTGTCCACTACAACTACTAGTACAAAGAAAAAGAACCACTGTTGTCGGCTCGATATGCGGCTTGCCCTTGCACTCCTGTCAGTCTCTGTTCTCTTACTAGGTAACTGTGCAAGATCTAGACAGTGAATAAAAGTGTGTGTGAGAATCGATTCTCCAGACACCTCATCTGCACTTCGGTGCTTCGTATATGTTTACAAACGGCCCGTAAAGCCCAGAATCAATAGAACCTGCAGACGAGATGAGTTTAACTGCAATGCCGTTTCGGGTCTATTTCACGGCATCTGTATGTGTTTACATTTCTGGGCGTTGTACAGTATGATGGGCATTGAAGGTTTTAGGGTTCTACTTCTATGACTGCAATCATATGGACCTCAGTTGTGCTAAACTTATAAAACGTAACGAAGAAGTGGGACTTAAGGATGTAAACTGATATTTGTGTTCTGGCGACCTATTGTGACGGAGAATCTACATAATGCATTTAGTAATTACCATGTCTACTTACATGTGTAATAGCCGTTTTGTTAAAGTAATGCTAATTAAATAGCAGTGCCAGACACAGGTACTACGTAATTGCCTTACTTTGGCTCACGTGCAAGCACCGAATATTCTGGTGCGACATTGTAATAGTCAGGAGACAGTGATGTAGTCAGTCAGTGAGTGAGTCGGTCGAGTGTGCGAGTTGGTCGGTCGGTCAGTTGACGAATAAAGGTTTTCTCGATTGGTTCGTCTGTTCTATTATTCTTCTAGTTCAGTGTATAGACACCAATAGGTCGAATGAACACCATTGCTAATTCAGTTTATAACCACTAGGTTTGGCGAACACAAGTTCTAATCAAGTTTAGAGTTGCTAGTTTCCGATTCTGATGGTTAATTACTGAGTAGGGACACTCGGTAGTTACAGGACCGCTTCAGGCACGAGTAACCTGACCGGTGACAATAGGCCGTTTAGCCGTAGGCGTCACAAAATTTCTGGAGGAGACGACCGGGAGAAAGCCAAAAATTGGCAAGGTTGCTCCTCTGCTGTGAGCGCTACTGTATTAGCGAGTGTCCCATAGGTACGTAGGGCTAAATAGGGCGTAACGTACGTGTTGGGTAAATTGTGAATCCTCTGCTGAGAGGGATTCGATTGTTCGGCTTGTATATCTGGCCACACTCAAAGTCTAATTATTCAGTTGTACTCACTTCTCTTGCCAGATATCAAGCGATTGCTTGACAATTTACCGATTGACTGCGAGTGTTGATTGGGCAGAGTTGTCTGTCTGATTGTGGTCTGACTAGATACCTACAGGGTTACTGGTTTGACCGATACATAGTGGCTGAAAATACACGGTACAATTTGAGGAGTAGAAAGGTTGAACAACCTGCTAAGCTCCGTCCAGGGCAAACACGACAACAAGCATTCTTCTACACAAAACAGAGAATGGCCGCTGAAATGAATGCTCAAATTTTACAGCTGCAAGAGCGGTTGCAGATGCTTGAAGCACGTAATAATCAGCTGCAGCAAAATGTTGACGTAGCAACTCGCACTACGCCGTTACAGACTTTAATCACAGGAGCTGGTACCCTGTGCACTAAATTTGGTGGCACATCCGATGAGAGTTTTAACTCATTTTATAATGACTACACTCTGGTTACAACTTGCCTGGGTGTGGACGATGCAGTTCGTCTGCAAGCTATGCCATATTATTTTAGTAAACATGCAGTAGATGCGTACAATGCACTACCAAACGCAGACAAAAATGACTATGGTAGGCTTGTAGCAGCCATGAGGGCAAGGTTTGAATCCCCGGCGTACCAGAGGAGGTGCATAGCCGATGCAACGGCCATGCGGCAAAAGGAGGATGAGTCAGTCATTGCGTTCTCAACCCGGCTGAAAAAGCGGTTGCGATCTGCGATGCCACAGATGCCTGCAGGAGAAATGCAGCGACTTCTTCTTGGATTGTTCCAGAATGGGTTAAAACCCAGTATAAAGTTCTACGTAAATATGGCGCCAAATGTTGAAAACATTGCGCAGATGGAAGAACTAGCCCAACGAGCTGAAACCGCCATCCAGGACATGGTTGGAGTTCTACCCACCAAGAAAGGACCGTATGCAGGTTTTGTTGGTCATGGGCCGGAGTACGAAGATGAACCCGCCACCATGAACAGTGTCAAAGTAGTAGGACCAGAACTAGGTCGAATACAGACGGTGCCAATGAATGATACAGCAGGGGTGACGCGAGCTGATCTGTTCGATGTTGTAACTGCTGCTGTAACGCAGGCAGTGAAATCAAGCCAACCCCAGCTTAGAAACCAGCAACGCCCAAGTTATAGACCTGTCGAGCGACAAGTCAGACGACCATATAGCACCAATCGACCAAGAGAAAGTAGATTTAATACAACAAGTCAACCCGCATCAAGAGTGTCGCGAGCTCAAAACCCCCGAAGTGCCAACTTCCTGAGCTCCCCTAGGAAGAAGGTCGACCAAACATGTTATAGGTGTGGGAAAATTGGACATTTTCAGAGAGACTGCTATGCTCGTGTGAATCCCAGACAACCGAACCGTGAAAATCCATCTCGGAGGACGGTTGCGGCAGTTTCAACTGATTCCATGCCAACTACAAGTACAGCCAGATTTACCGAAATGCAAGATGAAAGTCATGACTTAAGAGCTCGAATTACTGAATTACAGGATGCATTACAAGGGTATGAGAAGGGAATCATAATCTCACCAGTGTTTAAGGGGTCCTACTTGTCATCTGAAGCGCCTCTGAGCGATGATCTCACAGACTTGACATGGACTGCAGAAGAAATGGAGGTCCTTCAGGACCTGGCTCCACTTTTTGAGGAGGCTGTGGTTGAGCCTCAGAGCACCTTTGACCCATCTGTCTTTGATGGAATTGTTGGGTTCACTGATCCTGCAGTTCACAGTTCTGATCAACATCATGATTACAATGTTGACTATAAAACCCCTGAACGTAAAACTCTGTGTTTTGAACAGCATCTAGACTGTACCTCTGAGTCGACTAATGTAGCTTCAACTTGTAGTGCAAATGAGCCAGCAGGTAATGAATCTGTTGCAGGTGGGGATATCTCTCATAAACAATCATCTCCCACTTTAAGTCACAGCCAAGCATATAAAGCAACAAGCAGTTTCCGAAAGTTTACTACAGAACTTCCAAATCCTGTTGTTCAGCGAAATTATGGATTACATGGCTTCTGTGACAGGGCTGAGCCTAAAAGTACTTCTGGAATGCCAGTCTTTGATGGGTTACTAAGTTTTAACAAAGTTACCACTCGCAATGCAGTCAAACATCCCGGTGATTATACTGACCGCATTTCCAGTTTAATCACGACAACTCCAGCTCAGGGTATTGTTGGATCAATGTTTAATAAGTCTGTTTTAGGATTTCACGCCAATCACCAATCTAATTCAGTGTATAATCAAGAGCCCAAACGGAACAGAATGAGTGCCACTCCTCAGGCAGGGACATCTAATTCAGTGTACAACCAGCACCCCAATTTCAACAACCACAGACAACGGACGATGACATCAAATCGCGTATTGTATGAAAGCTCCATCGGTCTGCAAGCCCACATCCATCGAGTGGAAGGAACGGACCAGGTCATCGCCTACTTGGACAATGTAGCGGACTGGACCATCATACCTAGCAGATTTCGGTTGGGGCAACGAAATGGCCTGTTTAAGGCCTCCGAGGTAGCGATCGTGTATCCTCATACCGAGAATTACCAGCTCACCTCGCGGCCTCTGTTTAAAGTAGGTGAGAACATTTATGTTGAGACCTGGCGCATTATTCAACTCGGTGGCCACTACCGAGTGGAAGCCATCAAAATTCACAGGCTACACTTTGTAATACGGGCGACAGTTGCCTCAGTCAACCGGGTCATATTTTTGAGACCTATTGACCCAGAATGGCCAGAGTTTGTTGACTGTTGCGCGCGTGACGTCCCTCTGCAGGACGACCAAATCGTTGCGATAGATTTTGACCAGCGCCGGCTACCATGCGAGTTCAATACCATTTATGAACCGCAGTTGGAACCACAAAAACCTCTAAAAGAGCAGCTGCTCCGCGGCAGCACGGTGACAACCATCGCCACTCTGTACCGAAATTCAAATGGTCAATTTCAGTTTAAAGCTACAGCAATTTTTTGAGCTAAGATGAAAACAATCAAAGTCCGCGCCTCGGTAGCTATCAATAATGGACAACCATTTGCTCGATTTGAACATGATGGAAAGGAGCAATTTCTGTTTTTGCCTGACCATAAAGTACAGGGTCCAACTTTAGATAGTGCAGCCAGTATCACCAATTTCGACTTAGTAGATTTAGAGTACGCTTTAATGGAGCCACTGGAAGTAGTTAAAGCCACTATCGTTAGTGCTGCAAAACTGATGAAACCATTCGATGACTTCCAGGATAGGTTGTGGAGACAGAGGTTAGAGCCCTCTCATGAACTCAGACACAACCACTTTGGGGATTTTTCTCCAGAGGAAGCCAAATCCTCACCTCAAGGCCTAAAATTCTTTGCTGCATATGTCCAAGACATTGAAGACCAGCTAGATGAGACGGACTTGAAGGGTGAAGCAAAACAGGCTCTAGTCATCAACGTGCAACGTCTCAATAGCACACTGCAACACTGGAGACGGCAACATAAGATAACGGAATTGCTTGACTCTGGTAAGGACAAGGAAGCCTATTTAATTGCTGAGGGTCGGTTGTTGCAAGACAAGATTACCAGTCTTGTTGGTGAACAACAACCTGTCGATGCAGTAGTCAACCGGAAAACCCCTTCTTTGCAATTGCCAGTGAATCAGATGAACTGTCTAATTGCCAAGGCGAAAATCCAGCTCTTGATCTGGCTTCCAGACGGCTGTTTTTGGGGACGCCCAGGAGCATCAGCCAGACTAGATCTCGGACTGCCTAAGGGGCTAGGCATTATTAGAGGAACGGTAGTAAGTTACCCCCGCGACCGTGTGCTTAGACTTGAACTGCAAGCTGGTCCTGCGTTGCACCTGATAAACTCCAATGCACTTTACAGGGCCAGGCAATTGAACTTTACTTTGGAGCTTGACTCCCCTGATTTAGGTGGACTTTTGGTCACCTCTGTTCAACAGCTGGATGACCATCTTGGTAATCATCAATCAGGCGTGGGAGCAGTTTTTCGGCATTTGTATGGGCTGCCGCAAATTGGTCAGCCACTGAAACCAATGCCAGATCCATCACCTGAACTACCGGAGTTTGACTCACTCAACCCAGAGCAATTGGAGGCAGTGCAGTCAGTCCTGGTGGATCGTTGGCGTGTAACAGCCATTTCTGGGCCACCAGGAGCAGGAAAGACACATGTGGCGATGTGCATCCTCCTGGGTGCCTACCACATGCACAGCGATAGTAAGTCGCTAGCAGTGTCAACGGCGAATGCAGGAGTGCTGCATCTTGCAAAGCAATTTCTCAAACTACAACAGAAGTACCCGGATCTGATTGGGGTACACATCATGTGTGACGACATGGAGCCCCTCTATGGTGATTCACCCTTGTCAGTGCAATCACTCGCGAAACGGATGTACGATGTGCTAAAAGGCACTACAACAGATCGTACCGGTTTGCCTGAGCTGAGCGACCTAAACAAGCAGCTTGTCATGCAGTGGGGAGGTTTAGAAGCCGAACTGGCTGAAACCGATGATGTTGAGCTGACTTGTGAAGAGGAAACAACTGACCAGCTAAAGCAGCTTGTCCAAAAGCGGCTGTATGCTGCTACGCTGTTAGAGGACCTTACTAACTTATTACTGCTAAAGGCACATGTGGTTTTTGCCACATGCATGTCAGCTTCGGGTAGTAAGCTGAACCAAACCCCATTCAAGCTGGTTCTTCTAGATGAGGCCAGTCAGGCCACGGAACCAACATCTCTACTGCCTTTGAGCAGGGCAACGGCCACAGATGCAGTCACCTGCCTTTTAGGTGATGTGGAACAACTAGGTCCTATGTCCAGTTGTCAGGGATCCAATTTAACAGTGGAGGAGATAATTAATATGCGTCAGTCCAGTCTAACACTGTTACAATGGTACCTCCACGCCGACCTACCAACCGTGAACGTAATCAAGCTAACGCGAACTTACAGGGCACCTGAAGCCTTGGTTGCTTTCAACAACAACGCTTTTTATGGTGGCCGCCTAAGACCGCAAGTAATGCCAAAAAGTATCAAGGGTCTGGGCCTACCTCAACCCAGCAGCCCGATAATGGCAGTGCCTGTGTGGCCATACAAAGATCTAATAGTCACAGAAGGCAACTCGTTGATAAACATAAACGAATCAGACATCATACTTGAGTATGTGTCTCATATTCTGTCTCACAGTAGTTACGAACCAGAAGACATTATGATCATCACTTATTATGCGGGCCAAGCGCGGGACATAGCCCAGCAGCTTCCCCATATTAAGGTGGACACCATTGATGCTTGTCAAGGGCAAGAGAAACCCCTAGTGATAATTAGCACAGTGCGCTCTGGGGCTCAGAGCATCGGTTTTGTAGATGACCCCAAGCGTTTTAACGTGGCAACAACGCGCGCCCAAGAGGCCTTAGTAATTTTTGGAGATTTTTGGTTCCTAGAGAAACATTCACCTTTGTGGCGCCGATATTTAGGCTATTTGCGAGAACAAGGTCTCATAGTAGAGTGGGACCAATTGCTTGCCAGATTGCAGTCTATGTATGAAAATAATGATGGAGTTGTAAACCAATATGGTGTGTTTGTGCGTAATGGCGATGAAAGTAAAGATTTTGAGTGGTATTCCAGTTCTAATTGTGCAGTTCTAGACTTCAGTTTACAAACACTAAATCATGAGTTGACTGAGTCCAATAGTATAGTTGACGGTTTGCAAGTAGCTTTGGACTCACAATCGCCCCAAGATATGCCCTATAGACAACCAAGCACACTTGATGACAGTCCCAGAAGGACATATAGCTTTTATAATCCTGCACTATACGTGAATTTAGTTACCTTAACCCTAATCTCACTGACAATTCTAAGTCTGCTTGGTTCAGTAAATCCTTTAGCCATGGGTCCAATGTTGTGCCAAACACGTCAAGGAAAACTGATATATCAAACACCGCCTCCATATCCTTGTCCTGCAGCTAACACACCGCGGTTAGGTCAAAATCCAGTGCCACAGCGATTGCAGCTTTATAAGTTGAATCATGTGAGATATCGGACGCAAGCTTGGCACTGTAAGAAAGTAAAACAACGTGTGCGCACCTTCACCTATTTCTTCGGCACACCTCGTTTAAAAGAGGAATATACCACAGAACAGACTGTTGATGGCCAGGAGTGCGAACAGATGCGATTGTGGAAGAAATGTAGTACCGGAACGCTGAGTACTAATGGTGATCTCTGGAGCACAAGCAACAGAGTTAACTGGGAATACTCAGGCGGAGGTTTTAGTTGCTGTAAGTGGAACGAATTCATTGCCGTAAACTGCTATTTAATGGGTGCATATGTATATAAACGTCATGAAGAACAAACTATGGAATCCACAGCCGGCCCAGCTGGGCACTGTTCCTATGAAGATCAAAAATGTCAATTGAAGGATGGGACCTTCCTAATCTGGGAGGTAAATAAAACTGAACATTGTCAATTCCTGGAATGGAGAAAGATGGATGGAAAACTTTTAGCTGGGGACTGGTTATCTGTTGATGGTACACTAGCTTTAACGCATCGTGATAATCGCAGAGCGATAAGCTGCGATGGTCAAACCATTTCGATGTCAGATCAAGGAATTCCATTTCGTAAACTGTACCCTAGGGAAAAGCGGGATAGAAGGCCAAAATCTTCTTTTAAGTATGCTCAACTTAGTACTGAGATCAAAAACGGTCGAACTAAACAAGCGTCAATACAAGGAATACATGGGAATCGGACAGGACGTGAAAGACATACTAATAGCCGAGTTCGAAGGAAAATAACTGAATATAATGAGGGACCAGTTACATCAAACTTTCTGGCTGCCTCGTTGCAGGCAGTTGAGATGCACATTAGGGATACTATGCTGTACACATTTCGACACATGATGGCCTCGACTTGTAGATCTATGATCAATATTATGGAAGTTGTAAAGGCTGACATTGTAGCAAATCCAACCCTGGCAATGAGAGTGCTATTAAATCGCACAGATTTGTACGCAAGAGCTGCGGCAGAGAGAATCGAAATATGGCCATGTCAAATCCTTAGTCCAACTGACTATCAGCTGCAACCTATGAACAAGTCATGTACGCAACAAATTCCAATCACATTCTCTGCGGCTGGTATATACAATAAAGGTTACTTAGACCCGGTTACAAACATTGTTGGTCACAGTGGTACGCCCACAGACTGTTCATTATCGCAGGAAATACCAGTTATGCTGAATGGGCGAACACACCTTTACCATGCCGTAGATGCAACAATACGTCTGGCACCTCGAGGGATTCCACTCAATATCTTTCAGTGGAATATATCTTTGCAGTTACCTCGAGAAGACACGATATTTAGAGAGCTTCACATGTACTCTTGGTCAGAGTTAGATACACATGTGAGCCTTAATGACATATTATATAGCGCTTCCCAACAACAATCAGTGTTAAAGGAACTTGGAATCACACTTAATGGTAAACCTGCAGACCACCAAGCTGGACAAGCAGCATCCAACATAGTAAACCAAGGTCTTTTTGGATTTTTGTCTGGATACCCATTGGGTTTGAAAGATGTTCTAGTGTTTATTGCAGTGGTTTATATCTATATACAGATTGTAATCACACACTGCTGCCCTGTGAGACATCGCGGTAGTTTTGTTCCAAGCCTTCCAGACATTTTTTCCACAGTGTTCACATATGGTGCACAGTTTTACAATAGGATGCGTGGAAATGCGCCGTTATCTGTTGACCCCACTATGGAACCTGCTACCTCATTAAGTCTTAGACCAGCGAGACGAGCACCTTGTCCAATGGGGACAAACATGCTCCGGTCTCTAGTGGAAAATGCGCAAATGGAACCACGATTGACCATTAGAGATGAAGATGGTATTGAACTACCCCGTGTCCCTCCTAGACCAATTGGTTATTCACCACACTCAATGCATCAATCTGGACCACCAGATCGATGGTCTTGGGAACAAAGCTGCTACCCCAATTTGTCAGCTAATGTGCAAACATCTGAACCTATGGAAAACTTGACAGTGGTAGCCCACATACAGCAGTACAAGTGTGTATGCTTGCTGGACACAGGGTCTACTCCAACAATCGTCCGAGCATCGTTAATAGACAGAATGGAACCTAAACCAGAACTGATACCAACTAGACACAGTGCCCACACAGCCAATGGGGAAAGACTGACCATTATCGGTACCGTTCGTATCACCATCCGGATTGGACCGATTAGCAAGCCCCATACAGTTTTGGTTACTCCTACACTGGCATTTCCATGTCTACTTGGCTTTGACTTCTTGCAACGACTAGGTAGGATAACATTTGACTTCCACAACCAGACTCTCTCAATCGGCGGGAGAGACATTGCATTTGGCCTCTACAGCCACTCATCAGCTGTGCATCGCGAGAAATGGGACATAATCATCCCGCAGGATGAATGGATCCCTGCGCGATCAGAGGTGCTCTTGACTGCACGGGTCAAGGGTGGCTCTCACCCAGAGCTGATATATGATCCAAACCCATTACTGTTATCACGATATCATTTAGTTGCTGCTCGTGTGCTGATCCCTGCACAAAAGGAATATGTTCGGATCAAACTGTTAAATCCATATGCTTCACCAGTTAGGTTGTTCAAAGGCACCAGATTGGGAACGGCTGAAACCTTTCTGAAGGTATTTTCAGCATTTGAACCACTTAGAAGTGGAGTAGGAACAAACTTTAATGAACAAACTTCTAATTCAGTCTATAGTCAAGAGAAAACGTGTGAGCATGCTACTAGTGAATCATTGACAACTATTAAGGGTGTACAACAAACTCCAACTGCACACGTGAACATGTTGTACCTTCCAAGACATTATCCACTTGAATCATTCATTGAAGTCATAGTAAACGATAGATCCATGTATGCATTAATCGATACTGGATCGAATGTGTCAATATTGTCTTCACGTCATAAAGATATAGTCCAATTTTCACAACAGGTTAATAGCCCTCAGACATTCTTTGTGACAGGAGGAAGTACGGCGGAGGCTAACACCCTCACCGCTGTAGTACTTAAGGTCGGCAGTATTTGGATGAAACACTACTGTTTTATATTAGACCCCGGCGGGTATGACATCTTGTTAGGAACTGACTTCCTTAGACGAATGGATTGTGTGACATTCGATTATCAACGCAGTTATCTAGCCTTGACTGCACCTACTGCTATTAACGCTGAAATCCATAAACTTATACGTCCACCAGAACTAACTGATAGCCAAACAGCAGAACAGAGAGAGGAAACAGACGTAGAGGATAAAAGTAGATCAGAGGAGGAAGCAGTGAAAACAACAGTGACTGACCCAGTAAGACAGCATAAGTCTGAGATTAATATGATAGGTCAAGGAGCAGTTGAGCGATATTATGACTGTGTTCCAGAATCCACCATCACTGTTTGTAAACAATCTATCCCCTCGGACCACAGACCACCAACCAGCAAACTGTCACCAGATGGTCATCCATATGAGGAAATTGACCATCCTGAAGCTTCTAGTACGGTGTGGGAAACTATATCCCCCCTTACACCTGCAACCAATCGATTTAGCCAAGTTACATCACTTGAAACTGTTGGTGAGACATTAGGGATGCATGCGATGCCTAGAATAACCCCAAATTATTGGCTTCCCCACTCTAGGGAGCTAACCTTAATTAGAACGGAAAATACTGCTGGTTGTCAAAATTCCAGAACCCTTGCTTGCTGTGGGATAATGATTTCACTGATATCACTAATCGTTGGCATCTCCATTATTGCATACGCCTGGATTACTGAACACCCCTCAGCTGGGTACATCACACTACTGACCACAGCTATCTGTTTCATCACCCTACCTGCGGTCGCATTACTGCTGAACAGCGCTGCCTGTTGCAGAGCATGCCTGTATGTATCCACGTGTGGAAATAGGTCATCTTGTTGCAATAAGCAACCTCCCTATATGGTCTACTATATACCATCACACCAGCATCGTACTACCGATGGACGAACCCCTGAAATAGTGCCGCAGCACTCTAACTATGTAAACATGGTTCGAGCTAAATCCCGAGATATTTCTAAGTGCACTGACAACGATAAGACAGACAAGATACCAGTCCATATAAAAGAGCAATTGGACCTTTCAGGATCTGATTTTACAGGTCATGAGAGTCAAGCCCTTCTTGAACTCTTGATAGAATTTGCCTATCTTTTCGCAAAGGATGACATGGACTTAGGTCACTGTACAGTTTTAGAACACCGCATTGATACTGGCGATCATGCCCCAATTCATAAGAGACCATACCGTATACCATTTGGTCAAAGAGAAACAGTCAAGAAGCATATAGACAAAATGTTGGCACAAGGTGTCATACGACCATCTCAGGGCCCCTGGGCCAGTCCGATTGTGTTAGTGCAAAAGAAAGATTGTTCATTACGCTTTTGTGTAGATTACCGAGCACTCGATGCGATAACTAAAAAGGACGTCACTAATGCCGAAATCAAGCTCACAGATAATAAAAGTGTATGGGTTAACCTAAATGATTTGAAATTGTATCCAACTTCTTATGTTCCTAGTTTTCAGTCCACAGAATCTGAGCTTCACAACACACCTAGCAGTGGAGTAGAAGTACCAACAATGTTGCATCATTATAATTTGCGACCTCGGAAGGAAACAGGAGATGCACTGGTCGTTGCACCAGTCATGCAAGGAACAGACTATGGTACAGTTCAGAGCTCACCACCTAGTAGGTACGTTATCAGGGATCGAAGTGAGCCTGGTGCTCATGGATCTGGAAAATCTTCCTTTTTCAACAAACTTAGAAGGTCAAGTACCGGTTCACGGCCAAGACCGGCACTCAATATTGAGCACCCACATCTAACTCAGGATATGCCATGTGGCAATATACCAGCACCGCCATTAGCCGGCATACAGCATAGCACAGCCACCCTCATGCGATATGACCCGACTGTTAATCTTCCACCTATCGAGATTGCCCCCGGACCACCCATCCTCAAACGGCGTGGTTCCGATGGGTCCGTCTCCTCACAAACTGCCTTTGAAAGAGAACTCAGTGAAAAACTGAAGTTACGACGGCAGGTTGTTGAGAATCACAGCGCAGTCATGCAAAATAGTGGCTCATTGCCTAATTCCAATTCAGTTTACAAACATGTAGGTGATAACAATGCTAGATTTCTATCCAGAATTGCCAATGAACAGTTGAGCAGTCAGATAGGAACTGCAAAAATTGAAACCAAATCCGCATACAAGGCAGCGACTACTGATGTGGCAGTACAGGCTGTCAAAGTTAGTTTCAGCGACCCGGAAGTGAGACCAAACGTTGGTGTAGCGGCACCGATCTTGAAATATCAATTCACTATTGACCCGAATGGCGTCAGACCTAAATATGCCACACGAGGGTCTGTAGGCATTGACTTGGCGAACCCAGCAGATGCCTATCTACCACCAAAACAAGTCACACCAATAGACTTGGGGATCAGTGTCGAATTACCAACGGGTTATTATGCACAACTGAAGGATCGCTCCTCAGTAGCGATGCGTGGCATAATCGTCTGTGCAGGCGTGATAGATCCTGACTATTGCGGATCGATACGGGCCATCTTTTACAATAGCACGGACAGCGTGCAGGTCTTAAATGAAGGCGCACGCATCGTGCAGATGCTCATACTCCCCTATGCGCAGCCTGCATTGCTAGCAACAAACGACTATCGCCCACCAACCAGTCGTGGTGCACGTGGTTTCGGCCACAGCGACGACTCACTTAGTGCCTTTACGGCTGGCGAGGTCGAAGAAATAGAGAGAGAGCTGGATGGGGCCTATCCAGATGTCTTTGATGACGATCTCAATAATGAGCTGGATAACCTCCAATTCCAGGCCGATGAACAGTTGGCTGAGCTAGAAGCTCAGGTCCGAGCCTTCACTCTGGCCAAGTGAAGTACTCATGGGAAACACCTGGCCCCGTCTTTTTGTCCGTCTCAATTCATTTTATGATTTTCTGATTCATTTACTATGTCTTTAGTTCAGTACAAGTCTAATTCGGTGTATTTGTCTGTGTGTACCGTAGTTTAGGATGTCTAGGTATTCAGTCTATAAACACATAGTTTTGATAATTGTTGCACTATTGTCTGTATCTCATCATCTAATTACCATAGTAATTTGCCATAACTTTCTTGTTGCTACCATTCACGTAATGATATCCTTGTATTTGTCTGTTAATGTTAACCTAATGTCAACTTCCTGAACTCTATTATCATACTGTAATTGCAAGCCTTCACTCAACTCCTGCCACTCAGTTCACAAGACACTAGAAGGTCAAATCTGTTCCACAAAGCCAAGAGATCCCCAAGATCAATCTGCCCCATGTATCAGAGTGTGATCGTGTCGGGACGACACTTCTTGCCGTGTGGGAGATGTGACGGAGAATCAACATAATGCATTTAGTAATTACCATGTCTACTTACATGTGTAATAGCCGTTTTGTTAAAGTAATGCTAATTAAATAGCAGTGCCAGACACAGGTACTACGTAATTGCCTTACTTTGGCTCACGTGCAAGCACCGAATATTCTGGTGCGACATTGTAATAGTCAGGAGACAGTGATGTAGTCAGTCAGTGAGTGAGTCGGTCGAGTGTGCGAGTTGGTCGGTCGGTCAGTTGACGAATAAAGGTTTTCTCGATTGGTTCGTCTGTTCTGTTATTCTTCTAGTTCAGTGTATAGACACCAATAGGTCGAATGAACACCATTGCTAATTCAGTTTATAACCACTAGGTTTGGCGAACACAAGTTCTAATCAAGTTTAGAGTTGCTAGTTTCCGATTCTGATGGTTAATTACTGAGTAGGGACACTCGGTAGTTACAGGACCGCTTCAGGCACGAGTAACCTGACCGGTGACAATAGGCCGTTTAGCCGTAGGCGTCACACTATGTAATGATCATCCTGCATAGTTGATTGTTTAGTGTGCATGATTCTGCCACTGATGACACTATAAAATATTACTGTCTTACATCCTCTCCAAACGATACACTCGAACAGTGATTGAGCAAAAAATGGGCCGATATCGAACAATTGTAATGGATCGCTGAGCCCCGCCCTTCTGCAGTGTAAAAATGATGGACCCAAGCAGAAACTTGCCATTGCGTGTCAATACAAACAAATTGCCAGCCTGTGAGAGAGAACTAATAGTACACTAAATACCTCCAAAGAATTTGGGCTCAAACTACCCGCAGTTGGGGCCCTCCAACCCCCTCCCCCGTTAGTCACATTCAGGTGTGCTGCTTTTTAGAACATTAACAGAAAATTAGGCAAATACCTTGATAATCGCAGTTTTTCGTAGGATGAAGTCAACTACAAATTCGCTATAATTTTACTGTTCTTTCACTACACAAACAGCATAGATACCATTCTGTAGCTGCAAAATTGAATTTAGATTTGTTTGATTTTTAGGAGGATTTAGGCATTTTTTGGGGAATTTTTTTCGTGAGTTAGTTGGATTATTACTTTTTGGACCTGGCAACACTGAACAAACCCACCCCTTTGCTGCCATTTGGTGCATTGGTTCGGTTCCCATTAAACCTACTGGCCATCACCGGCTTTCGGCGGTCTGGGTTGGGCTTTACGTTGACTACTTCCAATCGCTTCGACCGGTTTCGAACGCACAAACAACCGCTCTCACGGATGGCGAGGCCACTATGACATACGGGATAACGTAAACTACCGGTGGCAAAGACGCGACGCAGTTTAGTGTTCAGTATTTGGTCGCACGTTTCAACGCCGACTGACTTTCTATGGCGCGAGTTACGGAGATTGGTCCCACTTGATTGTTTAGAATCCACTAAAGACCTGTGAATCCGTAGCACAGCTAAATTAATGCGAAAATGTATGATTGCAGGTGTTGTGTACAATAAACGACTGAAATGGCGAAAACTAAGGTTACAAAAACTTCAAATCCGTTTTTGTAGGGTTAACGGCAAAGTGCAGAGAGTCTGAATCATTCGAAAGCCTGAAGTCTACTGTACACGGAACCGATTGAACATCTTGCACCAAATTCGTCGTTTTTCTTCAGAAGAACGAGAAACACCAAAAAAATCTACGAAAATGCCAATTTCCAGTAGTCAAGAAAGAATCAAATTTCTGGGGACACTGCCACAGTGTGGAAACAAAAAAAGCAGTGCTATATACATACATAGTGAAGGAGTTTATAGTAACTACACTAACAAACAATGATTATACAGACTAGACGGACGGGTTATATACACAATTCTTTCATCACTCCCCCTCGGACGAGCGTCGTGGTTGAATCGGGGCTACATCTGCGCCTGACGATCGTCCAGAAACACGAGAAGTAGGAGAGCGGGAACCTCGAGAACTGGGAACGGGTTGACGATGAACTTGAGCACGGGACTTGAGCACGGGGTGACGAACGAGGCAGTGATGAGTGAAGCTGAGCATCGGGGTGACGAGTGAAGACGAGAGAAACCATGGGAGAAACGCTTTGCGGCGACCCTGATCCTGCCCGCAGACGGAGAAACGGGGTGGAGTCGGGAGACGGAAACGCGGTTGAACAGGAATCGAGGAGGCTGCATGCGGTGGGGGTTGAGTGAGGTGAACGAACGGAGAATCGATGAGGGTGCACATGATGGGGTTGAGATGAGTTGAGACGACATCGGAGTGAGCATCGGAACAGTAGAACTTGAGACATGAGGGTGAGTGAGTGAGTGAGTGGGTTGGGACACGCGAAACACAGCACAACAATTCAATCCCGGGTCTATGAGGCACCAAAATGAAGGAGTTTATAGTAACTACACTAACAAACAATGATTATACAGACTAGACGGACGGGTTATATACACAATTCTTTCAATAGGTAACGAGTTCCGCTGATTTTAAATCCGGTTGAACAAAATTTGAATCAAGTCTCCTTTTAGCAGAAAATGAACATTGAAAAAGGACGAATTCAGCTTTCGAGTGGAAAATGACCTTTAACGGCCGTATTCAAAGTCATCTTATTCGATAGCTCACATCGTGTTTCATATAGATGCATCACTTCCTCCTATCAATAACAGAACACAAAAAAATTGCGCTTGAAGTTGCAAAAACCGTTTTCGGACAACTTTTTAGCTGTGTTTTTGCATTTTCTATTCCGGCCGCGCGAACGTACTTTGGCCGTCCCCAGTTAATACTGCTATTTGTGGGGTACAGACTGTGCATTATAATATAGATTTTTAAGCTAGTCTAGTACGAAGGATGGAGCCCGAATCGAATTCCGTGGGAGCACTCTATCTCCCAAAAATCGTTAAAACTACATTTCTGTTAAAGAAACTGGTTTTTTTCATTTCTTGTTTGTTTTTAGCTCCTATCCCTCCCTGGGTGAACCCCCTGTGCCGCCTCCGGACCGAAAGAAAACAACCCATACCTCCCCCAGTGGCGTATCCAAGGGTGTAGGTGGTACACCCACTTTGCGTTGAAGGCAGGAAGAAAAAGTCGGTCAACAGAAAGAGAATCACATGAATTATGTACTAAAGCCATACATGTAACAGGGGGGTCTGGGTGGTCTGCCCCCACCCGACTTAGGCCAGAACCCCCCCCCCCGGATGGGACCACCAAGACGATTTTTCCGACTCCAATTTTTCTAGAAAGCACAAAAATTGCCAAAATCGGCTGGAAAACAGCATTTTTAGCTGTATTTTAGCCCAAATTAGCGATTTTTGACGATTTTTGCCCCAAAAATTGCGATTTTTGAGCGTTTTTTAGTGCCCAACCCCCTCCCGCTTCGGCGGATGACCTGTTACATGTATGACTAAAACTGTCTATTTTATGCTGAGAATGTCGTTTTTGAAGTGCGTTTTTGAAGGTTAATTTTGCTAAATTTTCTTACCGTGGTATTACAACGGCCCAGGCACTTTCAAAAATTGTCACTCGCCTTGAGAAATTCTGGATACCATATATGTAACAGGTCATCCGCCGAAGGGGCAGGGAGTTGGGGGAGTCTGGCACCGGCCGGGGATCTGAGCCCAAATTTTGGGAGGGGTTGGGCACTAAAAACGGTAAAAATCGCAAAAAATCGCAATTTCTCGGCTAAAGATCGTCAAAAATCGCTATTTTTGGCTCAAATACAGCTAAAAATTGCTGTTTTACAAAATTTACGATTTGCAAAATTTTGCTCAAAAATTACTTGCCATAAAAATCTTTTCGCGTGGTCTCCATCCGGGGGTTTGGCTTGGCCTATGTGGCCCCAGGCCGGCCTGTTACATCTATGATGAGAATGAACGAATTTAGAGATATAATCAGTAATACGTATATCTCACTGTGTGTGTGCAGACACTCTATTTGCAGGAAAAAAGGATCTCTGTGTGTGGTTTGAACTGCATGATTGATGGACCTTTTCTGGCCTAAACATTAGTCCCTACTAGCAAAGACAGACTAGATCAATTTTTAATGGTATTTTCATATTTGCCGATTTTTTTGCAAATACAACAATATTTTACATTATTCTATGCCCGTTTTTATCTTAGGGAGTTTTTGTACTATTTTATATAAATTAAGTAAGACAGAAAAAAGCGTTCCACAAATCAGTAAAATTTTCCACAAAACAATGTGAAATACACAGCATCGACAGATAATTATTATGAGCTGTGCTGAAAGCAATCTATGTGTTGCTGTAGGAATATTTTCAGAAACTGGAGCCTCGGCAGCAATTGGTAGCCTTTTCACAGAGTTTACTAATTAGTTTTATGGAGCAGATCAGTCTCTCTACACAAACTCACAGACTGATGACCACAGCTGAACTAGCATATCTTTCATCTAGGAGTTGTTGTTTGAGTAGAGTCCATCTATTTGTTTTTGGATCCAACACCTCCACTGTTTTCTCTGCATCTCCATTTCCTCCACCAACCGCAAACAGTCGAGTCCCGTCTGATAGCAAACTGAACCACCATCTGCTCTTATTCATTGATGGAATTTGAGTCCAAGTGTTGCTGACTGGGTCGTAGCGCTCACACGAGGAGAGAGCCTTTCCTCTAATCCATCCACCACACACATAGATGTGGCCGTTAAGCACTGTGGCTGAGTGAGCATATCGTTCTGTATGCATGGAAGCGACGGCTGTCCAAGAATTTGACGTTGGAGAGTAGCTCTCCACTCTACTCAGACTACTTCCATTATTCTCCCCTCCGATGGCGTAGATCTGTCCCTCAACTGCCACCAATGCCAGTTCGTCTCTCTCAGTTGCCATCGAGGCAGTTGAGTGCCAGTTGTTTTGATGCAACCGCTCACACGATGACAACTGCTTCCTGCTACCTCCGTCTCTGTATCGTCCACCACACACATAGATTATTCCATCCAGAACAGTGCTGGCATGATCCCGTCGACGTAGTTGCATGTGAGGAGCAGTGGAGAGTCGGTTGGTTGAGGGGTCAAAGGTGAGCACACTCTTCACTATTCCGCTTCCATCGTATCCTCCAATAATGTAGACAGTTCCATTCAAGAACTCAGAAGTGTGGTATCGTCTGGTCTGAGGCAGTTGAACGTTGAGCAGAGAGTTTTTGTCTGGATTGTCTGGGTAATGCACTTCCATCGATCTCTCTGCTTCATCATGATAACCGCCACTGATCAGAAAGCCAAAGGGAACAGCTGAAAGAAAGAGAATGGAGGGTTGGTAGAAGACTGACTGTAAATGGAGTTAAACAGTTATTTCTTGGTATTTAGCATTGCATCCATTCCATTGATCAGAGTGCAATTACTGTATCTGAGTAAACATTCAAAACGCACATTATTACTAAAATTGACAGAATTATAGTAAACTATCCATAGAAAGGTCCGATGGTTGGGGACGGGCAGTTTAGGCTGCTGGCGTGGCACTTTTATTAAATAAACGGCTAAAATTCCTAATTTTAAGCAGTCGAATAGCGTTTAAGAGCTAGAAACAAATAAAAAATGAGAAAAAAGTGGTAGCTAAAAATCATAGATTTGCTTCATTTAGCCGCCAAAACTGGCTCAGAAATCACTTTAAATGGCCATTGGTAACCTAATTTGGTGTTTCCTCCGCTGACATCGCTGTTTTTAAAAGCTTTCTGTCATTATTATTGTTTTTAGCTCTTAAGCGCTTTAACAGCCTAAATAGTGATTTTTTAGCCTTCTTATTTAATACAACGTGATTATTATTTTAGTACAGGTATAGTTTTAGTATAGCGATGAATATTTTTTCCGAAAAAAAAACCTCGCCCTGTTTTTTTCTGTATTTTTTAGTATTTTTTCCAAAATCGCGGAGAAAACTCAAGCTTAAGTTCTGGGTATGCTAGCCTGGTTTTACGATTCTAACGCTTTCTAGCGCCTTCCTGAGTCTTTTCAGACCAGAAATACATACACGTCTTACATATATAAAAAATCACGAAACAGGCATGAAACAGTGCCTGACAGGCCACATCACTAAATGCTATATGCAATTTTTCTTACTGCAGTTCGCATTTTTGTTTTATCATGCCAAATTTGGTCTTTTCTGTTGTTTTTCTAACAGTTTTGAGTCAGTATGGCCTATTATACATCGCAACAGTCCATTTTTAACGAAAAAATGACATAAATTAGCTACTTTTAGCTCGAGCTTTTTCCGCGATTTATGTTTTTCCGATCCTTAGGAATGAACCGGTTTTCTTCTGAAAAAAAACAACGAAAAAAACGCACCTCATATCCCTGATACAGGGTGTCACAAAAATGGCACCCTCTATTTTAGGGCCTGTGAAAATGACGTCATCGATTTTTGGCCATTTTTCGACCCAGTAGTGTATCTAAGGTGTAATGCAGGTGGGTGCACTCTTTTTTTGGTGGAGATAGAAGGAAAAATCTGTCGGAAATAAGAGAAACGAATAAATTCAGTACTGAGAAGGTGTCAATATTATACACTGTAGATAAAAAAATGTCCCATCGCTGTTTCGGCCTTCACTCAAACGTTTCGTTCTCAGTCACTTCTTTACCGATTTAGCTCAAATTTTCAGCAAAAATTAACAAAATGGTTGGCTAAATATTCTGAAAGTTTGGTACGAAAATTCCAACGGAACAATTTTTTCTAAACGGAAAAGTGAAAATCATAGTGGTCTATGTAAATTCAAATTTCCCGCGTAATTACGGGCTATCGCTTAGATAGGTGCAGGAATGATGGGGTGGACATTTGGTCATAACATATTCAGACGACAGCCCTCTGGCTTAAGGAGCACTAAAATTGGGGAACTTTAAAATTCACGGAAACTCGATTTTTACTTCAAAAACGTAGTTTTCTGCAGTGTCTCTTACACTTCCACAAATTATTCAATTATAGGATTGTGCAAACTTATGCAGTACAGTTGTAATGCTAGTGCTGCATCGGAAAGACCTGAACACAAGCAGAGTGTTGTTTCTGTCCCGATTGACTCCTCTAGCAGGACTCTTAACGACATACATACTGTAGCAAATAACGGCGAATTTTTTTCATTTTCCACCTTTCCAGTGGCGTATCCAGAGGGGTGTACCCACCCTACACTACTGTACCGTTGTCAAGTAAATTAAAATTAAAATTAAATTAAATTCGAAAATAATTTACTTACGAAGAGTAAATTAAATGGCAAGTAAATTAAATTAAAATTAAATCTCTGACAAAAATGACGAAGCAAGTAAAAAGCAAATTAAATTAGATTGAAAAGGCAGAAAATTTTACTTTCAATTTACTTCTAATTTACTTCTAATTTCCTTCACTGACCATTCGATCAGTGGTTGCTGTCAGCTCTCGCAAGCTACTTGTTGTTATTCTGTGCTCTTTCTGTCTGTCTATTTGACTGTACCACATATGCTCTCCCTATTGAAAACTCATCTACTGTGCTGCAGATACCATACAACTCATAGTTTGGTTCTGAAATTTTATGATATTCCTGATCTATCCTTGACTTGTCCAACCAAACAAAATAGTAAATTTGAAATCATATTCTCGGCGAGTAAGTAGCATTAGCAACTGAACTAGCGAGACATTTCACCTAAAGTCTGTAAAATATGAGAATAGACGTTCTCGCCCCTACTTAACTTAGTTATAAATAAACCAACGGGTTTACCTCTACACAAATTTAGTGATTGCTCAGGAAGACTGATACCTATACCTAACTATTTGAAGAGGTTAACAAAACGATGGAGTTAGATTTTCACAGTTTGGCGGAAAACGGTACTCAGATATTCAATCGTTTTAGGGTCTTTTCCATAACTTTTTGTATGGAAAAGTAAATTAGAATTTAATTAAAAGTTGAAAGTAAATTAAAATCAAATTAAATTGTTGATAAACTGGGGCAAGTAAATTTAAAAGCAAGTAAATTCCTCAACTAATTTGCTTGACAACGGTTCAACACATCTTTTATTGCAAAATTGATCAAGATTTTGGCGGGAATTCACCAAAAACTAGTAAAATAGTAGTAAAATTTTCGTTTTACTATTGACGGTCTTTGTTAATTTAATTTAATTTTTACTTTACTATTGGCTCTTAATTTTACTTTTTACTATTATTTTACTACATGTAAAATACCACTAGTACTACTAATTTTTGTTTTACTATCATACATGTAGTTGGGAGGAATGGGGGGTATTTCCCCCAGGCCCGATTTTCGGAGAAAATTCCCCCCCAGCCGGATTCTGGGGGCGGGGAATTTTTTGAAACCCTATTTTGGGTTTGTAAACCTGCAAACAGGGTTCCAGAAGGCCTGATTAGGGTTTCAGAAACCCAACTTGGGTTCCAGAGCCCTAGTTTGGGTTTCAAAAACCCTAAATAGGGTTCCGGAACCCTGTTTTGGGTTTCAAAAACCCTAAATAGGGTTCCGAAACCCTGTTTTGGGTTACTGAAACCCTAAATAGGTGTTCCGGAACCCTAATTTGGGTTCCTGAAACCCTAATTTGGGTTACTGAAACCCTAAATTGGGTTCCACAACCCTAATTTGGGTTTCTGGAGGGCCTAAATAGGGTTCCGGAACCCTAATTTGGGTTTCTGAAACCCTAATTTCGGTTACTGAAACCCTAAATAGCGTTCCGGAACCCTATTTTGGGTTACTGAAACCCTAATTTGGGTTACTGAAACCCTAAATTGGGTTCCAGAACCCTAATTTGGGTGTCTGGAGGCCCAAAATAGGGTTCCGGAACCCTAATTTGGGTTTAAAGATCTCTAAAGAAGGTTCCAGAAATGCATTTTAACTGTATTATGTCGAATAAAATGGTTTTTTTTGCACGTTTTAAGAGCCAGTCTCTGAACCGATCGAGTTTCAGTATTCAGACCCAAAAATGAAACTTTGGCGTGGAGGGCTCAAAGTTGGAGGACTAATACGTCTTGATAGGTTATGTAACCACCGCAAAGAATTTCCAGATTCGACGCTCCACGCTCGAGATATGGCCTTCTAAAAATCGGCCCGCTTAACTATGGGACCAAAATTTCGAAATCGAATTTCTGACTTGCTGATCGGAATTCAGACCAAACAAACGGGGTTTTTGCGTAACTTTTTGAGTAGTTTAAGAATCTTTTACTAAATTTCATTTTTGGAAAAAAAATTTTTTTCGCTCCCATATCGGGGGGCATAACTCGTCTGGAACCCCCCTAGACCGTTCTTTTTATTTCAGATTATTGTAGCGCTATATCTTAGCTACACGCCGGTGTAAAACATTACCGGCTACCGGACGGCAAACACTGAAATATTTGCGTTCAAAAATTAAAAATGCCACATTTTGCATGTTTCACTGTGCCCAAAAATTTTCAACTCCATGTTCCAGCTTACCAATTGGAGTTGAATGCTAAAAATTGATGTCTAAGCTGTACTTTTTGAGTAGTTTAGGAAACTTTCATTGAATTTCATTTTTGGAAAAAAAAATTTTTTTCGTCCCCCTATCGGGGGGCATAACTCGTCTGGAACCCCCCTAGACCGTTCTTTTTATTTCAGATTATTGTAGCGCTATATCTTAGCTACACGCCGGTGTAAAACAATATGGGCTGCCGGACGGCAAACACTGAAATATTTGCGTTCAAAGATTAAAAATGCCACATTTTGCAAATTTTTGGGCACAGTGAAACATGCAAAATGTGGCATTTTTAATCTTTGAACGCAAATATTTCAGTGTTTGCCGTCCGGTAGCCCGTAGTGTTTTACACCGGCGTGTAGCGAAGATAGAGCGCTACAATAATCTGGAATAAAAAGAACGGTCTAGGGGGGTTCCAGACGAGTTATGCCCGAAAAAAGGGGGACGAAAAAAATTTTTTTTTCCAAAAATGAAATTCAATGAAAATAGGGGGACGAAAAAAATTTTTTTTTCCAAAAATGAAATTCAATGAAAATTTTTTAAACTACTCTAAAAGTACAGCTTAGACATCAATTTTTAGCATTCAACTCCAATTAGTAAGCTGGAACATGGAGTTGAAAATTTTTGGGCACAGTGAAACATGCAAAATGTGGCATTTTTAATTTTTGAACGCAAATATCTCAGTGTTTGCCGTCCGGCAGCCCGTAATGTTTTGCACCGGCGTGTAGCTAAGATATAGCGCTACAATAATCTGAAATAAAAAGAACGGTCTAGGGGGGTTCCAGACGAGTTATGCCCCCCGATAGGGGGGGGGCGAAAAAAAATTTTTTCCCAAAAATGAAATTCAATGAAAGATTCTTAAACTACTCAAAAAGTACAGCTTAGACATCAATTTTTAGAATTCAAGTCCAATTAGTAAGCTAGAACTTTGAGTTGGAAATTTATGTACCCCAGTGAAACATGCAAAATGTGGCATTTTTAATTTTTGAACGCAAATATTTCAGTGTTTGCCGTCCGGTAGCCGGTAATATTTTACACCGGCGTGTAGCTAAGATATAGCGCTACAATAATCTGAAATAAAAAGAACGGTCTAGGGGGTGTTCCAGACGAGCTATGCCCCCCGATAGGGGGGCGAAAAAAAATTTTTTTTCCAAAAATGAAATTTAGTAAAAGATTCTTAAACTACTCAAAAAGTTACGCAAAAAACCCGTTTGTTAGGTCTGAATTCCGATCAGCAAGTCAGAAATTCGATATCGAAATTTTGGTCCCATAGTTAAGCGGGCCGATTTTTAGAAGGCCATATCTCGAGCGTGGAGCGTGGAATCTGGAAATTCTTTGCAGGTCATTGATAACTTGTCAATATGTTTTAGTGTTCCAACTTTCAGCCCTCTGCGCCCAACTTTCAATTTTGGGTCTGAATAGGGCAAAGGGCCAAGACTCGATCGGTTCAGAGACTGACTCTTAAAGCAAAATTAGCTTTTTTTGCACATTTTAAATTAAAAATAAGGTTTTTTCCACGTTTTACAGCAAAAATAGGGTTCTAAACGGAATTTTTGCACTTCAGACAGGATTTTTACCCCATTTTTAGTCCTCAAAACCCTGTTTTGAGCCCAAAAACAGGTCGCTGAAACCCACTTTTGGACACCAAAAAAAGGTCGCTGAAACCCCCTTTGGGCATAGCCCTGAAACCCTATTTTGGATCAGAAAAATTCCCCCCCCCCAGCCGAAAACCCAGCTACATGTATGTTTACTATACTATAGTAAAATAGCAGTACCGCAGGTTGACAAATTTTCTGGGCTAAAGTACGCAATGAACTGGATTGACGTCCAGCGCCGGGGGCCTACAGATGCGGAAAAACCGTATGGGTCAGAAACGGAAACTCTGACTCGTCAGGAATGGCAGATGGACCATAAAATGGACATAATTAAAAAGGAAGATCAACTTCCATAGATACAGTCAGAGAGACTAAGCCATAGACGAATCGGTTCCTTTTATGGCTTACCTCTCTGACTATGGCTATGATGTTCCATCGATGGATGTATCCCTCAGGCCCCCGCCCAAAATGGCGTCCAGCCGAAAACCCCCATCCTGTCCGGTGGTTGTCGAAATCAGGCCCTCCCATGACAGGACCGAATGTTATGAGTTTTCGTGCTGGGACCCTAACCGGGAAGACTTGTTATCGGTAAGAAGTGCGCCAAATTCAAATCACTCAAGTACTGTACCTTCACTAAACCTAAATCGTCTTCAGCCTCCAGGCCACCTCTGCCATTTGCTCCCTTCCAGATCGTACCAGAACCACTTCGATCATCCAGCCCGCCACTCACGATTCGCTTCTCATCCATCTTCGCCGAAGTACTATCCCGAGAATCGGCCGATTCAGAGTGGAAGAAGGTGAAGCTGCCGATTTTCCTTCATCTTACCATTGTTTCAAGTCTTCTAGCTTCCATACTGCTTCGATATGCTCTCTCCTTCCAGACACACCACTTCCATCCACTTCAAATCGCCCCGCCGAAGTACTATCCCGAGAATCGGCCGATTTGGAGTGGAAGAAGGTGAAGCTGCCGATTTTCCTTCATCTTACCATTGTTTTAAGTCTTCTAGCTTCCATACTGCTTCGATATGCTCTCTCCTTCCAGACACACCACTTCCATCCACTCAAATCGCCCCGCCGAAGTACTATCCCGAGAATCGGCCGATTCGGAGTGGAAGAAGGTGAAACTGCTGATTTTCCTTCATTGTACCATTGTTTTAACTCTTGTAGCTTCTGTACTCTATGTCCGGACTTTTCTTTAAGATACCTTTAATTTAACTATAAAAACGCCTATGTTAGGAAGCAGTGTTACAAAGTTATAAAATTTACATCAAATATGCTTACCGCAGCATCGTATCCAACCGGGACCATCATATTCAGACTTAGCTAAACGAGAGCTTTTGATTGAGTACCTACATGCCTATGTTACGACGCAGCGTTAAAAAGTTAGAAAATTTGCATAAAAAATTTGCATATTCAAAATGACAATATGCAAATTTTTGCATTTTTTAACGCTGCGTCGTAACATAGGCATGTAGGTACTCAATCAAAAGCCCTCGTTTAGCTAAGTCTGAATATGATGGTCCCGATTGGATAGGGTGCTGCAGTAAGCATATTTGATGCAAATTTTATAACTTTTTAACGCTGTCTCCTAACATTGGTGTTATTGTACTTAAACGAAAGCTCTCCTTTAGCCAAGACTGATTATGATGGTCCCGATTGGATCGAATGCTGTAATATGCAAATTTTATGCAAATTTTCTAACTTTGTAACACTGCCTCCTAACATTGGTGTTATTGTACTTAAACGAAAGCTCTCCTTTAGCCAAGATTGATTATGATGGTCCCGATTGGATCGGATGCTGTATTAAGCATATTTGATGCAAATTTTCTAACTTTTTAACGCTGCCTCCTAACGTTGGCGTTATTGTACAATAACGCCAATGTTAGGAAGGAGCGTTAAAAAGTTACAAAATTTACATCAAATATGCTTACTGCAGCATCCGATCCAATCGGGACCATCATATTCAGACTTAGCTAAACGAGAGCTTTTGATTGAGTACCTACATGCCTATGTTACGACGCAGCGTTAAAATATGCAAAAATTTGCATATTGTCATTTTGAATATGCAAATTTTTATGCAAATTTTTTAACTTTTTAACGCTGCGTCGTAACATAGGCATGTAGGTACTCAATCAAAAGCTCTCGTTTAGCTAAGTCTGAATATGATGGTCCCGATTGGATAGGATGCTGCGGTAAGCATGTTTGATGCAAATTTTATAACTTTGTAACACTGCTTCCTAACATAGGCGTTTTTATAGTTAAATTAAAGGTATCTTAAAGAAAAGTCCGGACATAGAGTACAGAAGCTACAAGAGTTAAAACAATGGTACAATGAAGGAAAATCAGCAGTTTCACCTTCTTCCACTCCGAATCGGCCGATTCTCGGGATAGTACTTCGGCGGGGCGATTTAAGTGGATGGAAGTGGTGTGTCTGGAAGGAGAGAGCATATCGAAGCAGTATGGAAGCTAGAAGACTTGAAACAATGGTAAGATGAAGGAAAATCGGCAGCTTCACCTTCTTCCACTCCAAATCGGCCGATTCTCGGGATAGTACTTCGGCGGGGCGATTTGAAGTGGATGGAAGTGGTGTGTCTGGAAGGACAGAGCATATCGAAGCAGTATGGAAGCTAGAAGACTTAAAACAATGGTAAGATGAAGGAAAATCGGCAGCTTCACCTTCTTCCACTCCGAATCGGCCGATTCTCGGGATAGTACTTCGGCGTGACGATTTGAAGTGGATGGAAGTGGTGTGTCTGGAAGGAGAGAGCATATCAAAGCAGTGTGGAAGCTAGAAGACTTAAAACAATGGTAAGATGAAGGAAAATCGGCAGCTTCACCTTCTTCCACTCTGAATCGGCCGATTCTCGGGATAGTACTTCGGCGAAGATGGATGAGATGCGAATCGTGAGTGGCGGGCTGGATGATCGAAGTGGTTCTGGTACGATCTGGAAGGGAGCAAATGGCAGAGGTGGCCTGGAGGCTGAAGACGATTTAGGTTTAGTAGAAGGTGCCAGTACTTGAGTGATTTGAATTTGGCGCACTTCTTACCGATAACAAGTCTTCCCGGTTAGGGTCCCAGCACGAAAACTCATAACATTCGGTCCTGTCATGGGAGGGCCTGATTGTGGTGCAGGTCAGCTTTACTATACCAAAATACTACACATAGCAAACACAAATTTCAAAACATCTGCTTCAAAACTCTGGCAGCTTCACTTTGTATGTCAGTCAGAGAGACTAAGCCATAGACGAATCGGTTCCTTTTATGGCTTACCTCTCCGACTATGGCTATGATGTTCCATCGATGGCTATTGAACGTCTACTTAGCCATACATGGCTACTTAGCCCTCTATGGCTACTTAGCCCTCTATGGCTACTTAACCTTCTATGGCTACTACTCTTCCACAGCATAGCCAACTATGGCTATGTAGCCATCTATGGCTACATAGCCATCTATGGCTACATAGCCATCTATGGCTACATAGCCATCTATGGCTACGTAGCCATAGATAGCTAAAAAGGCGGGGCCTCCTCGAGTTTAGCCATAGATGGCTACATAGCCATAGATGGCTACGCATCAACATAGCCATCTATGGCTACGTAGCCATCTATGGCTAAAAGTGTGGGGCCACCTCGATTTTAGCCATAGATGGCTACATAGCCATAGATGGCTATGTAGCCATAGATGGCTATGTAGCCATAGTTGGCTACCGCTGTTTCACAGCATAGCCAATTATGGCTACTTAGCCATCTATGGCTATGTAGCCATCTGTGGCTACGTAGCCATCTATGGCTAAAAGTGGGCGGACCCTGTTTTTGTGGTCAGGTGGCTACATAGCCATAGATGGCTATGTTGATACGTATTTGGATGAAAGTGAGCGGGGCCTGCCTTTGTAGTCATAGATGGCTACTTAGCCCTCTATGGCTACCCCGTTCGGGCAGACCAAACTCCAATTGGAGTAGTTTTCTGATGGTTCCCAATGAGCCCCTCACATGACAGGACCAAATGTTATGACTTTTCGTGGTGAGACCCTAACCGGGAAGATTTGTCATCAGTAAGAAGTGCGCCAAATTCAAATCACTCAGGTACTGGCACCTTCACTGAACCTAAATCGTCTTCATCCTCCAGGCCACCTCTGCCATTCGCTGACTTCCAGGTCGTACCAGAACATACATGTACTAGGGGGGGTTTGGGGGGGGTTACCCCCCCTGCTGGAAAGGCCAAACCCCCCCCCCACCCCCCCCCCCCCCCCCCCCCCGAGACAGGTTAAGGGACCCCTCCCCCTGACCAAAAAATACAAGTACTAGTAGTGGCTGCAGTATTAACAAACTGGGTCAGAAATCACTAATTTTTAGCCTAAAATTCACTTGAAAAGCCTTTGGAAACCGAATTTGGCGTTTCCACTGCCGATATTTAAGAAAAATCGGTGTTTTTGGAAGCTCTTTTTGTCATTTTTTGCTTGTTTTTAGCTTTAAAACGCTATTTGGCAGCTTAAAATAGCGATTTTTAGCGTCCTTACTGAGAAAAACGTGCTAAAAACGCATTTCTAGGCGTTTTGGAGCTTTTTGAAATTTGGGTGCGCCCACCTGGGCGAAACCCCCCCTCGACCCCCCACCTGAGGAAAAACCCCCCTACCCCCCTCCCCCCAGGTCGGCCCGGAGCTGTTACATGTATGTACCAGAACCACTTCGATCATCCAGCCAGCCACTCACGATTTGCACGTCATCAATCTTCACAGAAGTACTATCCCGGGAATCAGCCGATTTGGAGTCAAAGAAGGTGAAGCTGCCGATTTTCCTTCAGCTTTCCACGATTCCCACTCTTCTAGCTTCTCCACTTCTTCAACAAACTCTCTCTCCTTCCAGCCACACCACTTTGATCTACCTTAAATCGTCTTGCCGAAGTACTATCCCGAGAATCGGCCGATTTGGAGTGGAAGAAGGTGAAGCTGCCGATTTCCCTTCAGCTTTCCACGATTCCCACTCTTCTAGCTTCTGTACATCTTCAACAAACTCTCTCCTTCCAGCCACACCACTTTTATCTACTTTAATCGTCCCGCCGAATTACTATCCCGAGAATCGGCCGATTTGAAGTGGAAGAAGGTGAAGCTGCCGATTTTCCTTCAGCTTTCCACGATTCCCACTCTTCTAGCTTCTGTACTTCTTCAACAAACTCTCTCCTTCCATCCACACCAGTTTGATCTACTTTAAATCGTCCCGCCGAAGTACTATCCCAAGAATCGGCCGATTTGGAGTGGAAGAAGGTGAAGCTGCTGATTTTCCTTCAGCTTTCCACGATTCCCAATCTTCTAGCTTCTGTACTTCTTTGACATGCTTTCTCCTTTGAGGCACACCTCTTCGATCCACTTCAAATCGCGCCGCCGAAGTACTATCCCGAGAATCGGCCGATTTGGAGTGTAAGAAGGAGAACCTGCCGATTTTCCTTCAGCTTCTTTGAGGCACACCATTTCGATCCACTTCAAATCGCCCCGCCGAAGTACTATCCTGAGAATCGGCCGATTCGGAGTGGACGAAGGTGAAGCTTCCGATTTTCCATCAACTTTCCGTTATTTTATCTAGTGCTTCAAATAGAACGTTTGCATCAAACAATGCTTACTACAGTATCGGATCCAATCGGGACCATCATATTCAGACTTAGCTAAGCGAGCTTTTTGATTGAGTACC
Organism: Sabatieria punctata; assembly: GCA_030248155.1. NCBI lineage: Eukaryota > Metazoa > Nematoda > Chromadorea > Araeolaimida > Comesomatidae > Sabatieria > Sabatieria punctata. Next base: position 71,019 of record JASANB010006833.1, read on the forward strand.
TACATGCCTATTTATTACAGTGTTAAAAAGTTAGAAAATTTGCATAAAAATTTGCATATTCAAAATGTCAATTTTGCGTAGCCATCTATGCTACATAGCCACCTATAGCTACGTAGCCTTCCATGGCTAAAATGGCTTAATCGTTTTTTAGCCATAAAAGGCTACATAGCCATAGATGGCTATAAAATTCGATAGCCACTCTATTACTCAAAACGAAAACTGAAATTCGGAATTTGCCGATCAGCAATTTCAGTTTCATTTTGAGAGTAACCATAGATGGCTATCGGATTCTATGTAGCCATCTATGGCTACATAGCCATCTATGGCTATGTAGCCTTTTATGGCTAAAAACGATTGAGCCATTTTAGCCATGGAAGGCTACGTAGCCATAGATGGCTATGTAGCCATAGATGGCTACGTAAAAATTGACATTTCGAATATGCAAATTTTTTATGCAAATTTTCTAACTTTTTAACGCTGCGTTGTTACATAGGCATGTAGGTACTCAATCAAAAGCTCTGGCTTAGCTAAGTCTGAATATGATGGTCCCGATTGGATCGGATACTGTAGTAAGCATATTTGATGCAAACTTTCTATTTGAAGCCATAGTTAAAATAACGGAAAGTTGAAGGAAAATCGGCAGCTTCACCTCTTACCACTCCAAACTCGGCCGATTCTGGGGCAGTACTTCGGCAGGATGATTCAAAGTCATCAGAAGGTGTGCTTCTGGAGGCCCAGAAGGTATCGAAGCAGTATGGAAGCTACAAGACTTAAAACAATGTAAAGATGAAGGAAAATCGGAAGCTTCACCTTCTTCCACTCCGAATCGGCCGATTCTCAGGATAGTTCTTCGGCGGGGCGATTTGAAGTTAATCGAAGTGGTGTGCCTCAAAGAAGCTGAAGGAAAATCGGCAGCTTCACCTTCTTCCACTCCAAATCGGCCGATTCTCGGGATAGTACTTTGGCGGCGCGATTTGAAGTGGATCGAAGTGGTGTGCCTTGAAGGAGAAACCATGCAAAGAAGTACAGAAGCTAGAAGAGTGGGAATCGTGGAAAGCTGAAGGAAAATCGGCAGCTTCACCTTCTTCCACTCCAAATCGGCCGATTCTCAGGATAGTACTTCGGCGAAGATTGATGATGTGCAAATCGTGAGTGGCGGGCTGGATGATCGAAGTGGTTCTGGTACGATCTGGAAGTCAGCGAATAGCAGAGGTGGCCTGGAGGATGAAGACGGTTTAGGTTCAGTAGAAGGTGCCAGTACCTGAGTGATTTGAATTTGGCGCACTTCTTACTGATGACAAATCTTCCCAGTTAGGGTCCCACCACGAAAAGTCATAACATTCGGTCCTGTCATGCGAGGGGCTCATTGGGAACCATCAGAAAACTACTCCAATCGGAGTTTGGTCTGCCTGAACGGGGTAGCCACAGAGGGCTAAGTAGCTATCTATGACTACAAAGGCAGGCCCCGCTCACTTTCAGCCAAATATGTATCAACATAGCCATCTATGGCTATGTAGCCATCTATGACTACAAAAACAGGGTCCGCCCACTTTTAGCCATAGATGGCTACATAGCCATAGATGGCTAAGTAGCCATAGTTGGCTATGCTGTGAAAGAGTGGTAGCCAACTATGGCTATGTAGCCATAGATGGCTATGTTGATGTGTAGCCATCTATGGCTATGTAGCCACCTATGGCTAAACTCGAGGGGCCCCCGCCTTTTTAGCTATCTATGGCTACGTAGCCATAGATGGCTATGTAGCCATAGATGGCTACATAGCCATAGTTGGCTATGCTGTGGAAGAGTGGTAGCCATAGAAGGTTAAGTATACATAGAGGGCTAAGTAGCCATGTATGGCTAAGTAGACGTTCAATAGCCATCGATGGAACATCATAGCCATAGTCGGAGAGGTAAGCCATAAAAGGAACCGATTCGTCTATGGCTTAGTCTCTCTGACTGACATACGAAGTGAAGCTGCCAGAGTTTTGAAGCAGATGTTTTGAAATTTGTGTTTGCTATGTGTAGTATTTTTGGTATAGTAAAGCTGACCTGCACCACAATTTCGACAACCACCGGACAGGATGGGACATTTTGGGCGGGGGCCTGAGGGATACACGTAATAGCTCTGGCGCCGACCGACCGGGGGGCAGTCTGAGCTCAAATTTTCGCAGGGGGGTTGGGCACTAAAAAACGCTCAAAATCGAAAAAAATCGCAGTTTTTCGGCAAATAATCGGCAAAAATCGCTAATTTGGGCTGAAATATGTACAGCTAAAAAGTGCTGTTTTACAGGCGATTTTGGCAATTTTTGTGTCTGAAATTGCATAAAATCGTAAAAATTTGCACAAAAAAATACTTACCAGAAAATCGGAGGGGGGGGGGGGCGGAAAAATCGTCTTGAGGGGTTCCCCATCAGGGGGGTCTGGCCTAAGTCGGGTGGGGCCAGACCCCAGACCCCTTGTTACATGTATGACTTGAGGGGTCCAGCCAATGTTGGGGGGTGGCCAACCCCAGTCCATATATGCTCCCAACTGGAGCGCAAAACCTCTGAACTACTGGGCTCTAGGTTGCCTGCTAGTGCCATCCTTCCAGAAACCTATATGCAGTCTCTAACACCCTACTGCCTTCTAAGTATGTATGTAGTACTGTTGGCAAGTCCGACTTGAACCTGGACTTATTAATGGGTTTTTAACCTGAAATCTGTGGACTTGAACCTGAACCTGAACCTATTTTATTTCAGCCGGACTTGAACCTGTTTCGTTTTTCTGGACTCACTCAATAGGTTCAAAATTTGAGCGAAAATTTAGGCAAAATTTGTCAAATTTTCGGTTGGATTGCACAACATTTTCATGGTTTCTTGTTTTTACACCTATTTTTCAAATGAATATGCGAGAAAACGAAACTACTGCCCCATAGAATGTGGTTTTCGTCTTTCATTACTAGTAGATACTGTGGATCAGGTATACCTGTACCTGTACCTGATTATCAGGTAGATTTGCAATACCCACCTGATACCTACCTGATACCTGATCGGGTACTTTTAAACTGTACCTACCTGATTTTGGGTATTTTTGGACTGAAACAGGTACAGGTATCAGGTACAAATAGAAGGCATCAAATGGTAGTTTAAGACCGATTTTTTCATTAAAAAAGCGTGTAAAAAGGTTAATTTTTCAAAATTTTCTCGCCCTGCTTGGGCCGTTGGCCAACCAGGCCTCTTCAGGCTAAAATAGCTCCTAATTTCTGCTAATACTATACTCAGAACGCTTTCAAAAGCGTTTTTCAAGCTAATTTTTCTCGCCCTGATTGGGCGGTGGCTCAATCAGAGATCTAAAAATTTAATACTTCCTTTTGCAAAATCCTGAGTAAGCCAATGAGTAAAAGGGGAAGACAAATACGGACATACTGTACGGGTAAAAAGGGCTTACTCTAAGTGGCAAGGATAAACCACCAGAGATGGATGTGCAAAGCGATTCCGCCCCCGGTGATATTTCGAGAGTGGGTTTTTAGCATTTTGTGCAGTTTCATAACGAAAAAATCCTAAAATGACTGGAACTAATCTGATTTTAGCTGCCTTTTGAGCCTAAATTGGTAGTTTGAGCGATTTTTCGGCTAAAATCCGGATTTTAACTTTTTATGGGAAAATACCTGATACCTAATACCTGATACCTGTATTTTTCTCAATACCTACCTATACCTGATACCTGATTGGGTATTTTTGAAATACCTGTACCTGATACCTGACATTAGGTGCTTTTCCAATACCTGCCCACAATACTAGTAGACAGGCTTATATAGCTCAGAAAAGTTGCGAGCAGTGCAAAATTTCAACAATTCTTGAATTTATCAGTGGACTTGAACCTGAACCTATTGTCCAGGTTTTTTTAGATGATGGACTTGAACCTGGACTTGAACCTGAAATTTCGATGTTGGACTTGACTTGAACCTGAACTTGTTTTTTTAACCCCGGACTTTCCAACAGTAGTATGTACCGTATAGTGCTGTTTATAGTACCCGGGCTACTATAAACGGCACTTAGTGCCATTTATTGTACCCGGGGCACTATAAAAGGAGACAGATTTTTGTTCTGAAATGAGCTGTTATAAATACAAAACGTGCGAAAAATACAGTATTTTATGTGGTAAACCTTGTTTGAATGAAGAAAAACAGCAGATTATGCAATCTTAGAGGTTCTGTGATGCATGTAGATAACCTATTTTTTACATCAAATCGGTAATTTGAGCAAAGAATTTCACATACTATTGTTAGTTTCTTATAGAGCAGTTTCTGTAGGTGCCATGTATAGTACCCGGGTGCTATAAATGGATTCAATTTTATTTTCGCAAAACCCTAAGTGCCATATATAGTACCCGGGTACTATAAACAGCACTATCTGGTAATGCGAAACAATATTCGGCAAGTCATTTATAACTAATGGAAAGAACGGTGAAAAGGTTAGAATGATTAATGAAAAAATCGATTCGTAAGATGTATTATTGAGAGTTTAAACTCACAAGCTCAATATTGTTTGGAAGGTCTGTATCAATAAGCAGATCATTACCTTGTTTGCATGTAGGTCTGGGACTCCATTTGCTTTCCACAGTGCAGTAGACACGCGAGTTACCTGTCATCTCAGCCTTGCCTATGCAACTGACACGT